>WEIB01000684.1:0-30605 GCA_015476505.1 Urochloa ruziziensis
GAGGCTAAAATTAGTCGACGACCAGACTTGATTTTGCAATTAATATTGCAACCTCGCAACTGATTTTTTACGTAAGGCATGCGATACTATCGCTAAATTGACTCAGCAATCTGGGTCAAATGCTGACAAGTATAAATCTTGTGAGAAGATGGCTTACCATATGGTCAAGCTGAGTCGTGGGACACGACTCGGGAGTCATGCCGAGTTCAAAGAACTTGAGGACAAAATCCTTATAAAGGGGAAACAAAAAAGCCCCTGAGGGAAAAGATTATCTAAAATCCATGTCCAGAGGCATGGGGGCTGAAAAATCAGTCGGAATTCATAGCTTTCAGAGTCTTGACACGATCATGCTGAGTCGTAACAAGACTCGGGGGCTACACCCAATGGGTGCACCTGGAGGTGCACACCATTGATGGATCAAGTTCAAAAAGAGATTCATAATATTTTATTTTTGACCCTCGACCAGAATATTCTATTCTACTCAAGGCTCGGGGGCTACACCCAATGGGTGCACCTGGAGGTGCACACCATTGAAAACCAAGATACAGATGGATAAAAGTTGAAGACCTTTGGCCAATTTCATACTAAAATTGCCCAAAGCTCGGGAGCTAAGTGTATTCACTTCGCTGTCGCGTCGTGAAAAAGAGCACTCCTTCCCCTCTCTTTGACTGTAATTGAAGAATTGTTTTCAGGAACGTCTGAGAAATCACTCGGATCTTCTTTGAAACCACTCGGATCTTCTTCGAAACCACTCGGATGAGATCTTAGACATCTTTGAAGCACTCGAATCATGCAAGAAAAGATATAACAATTACAGCTAATGATCGGCCAAGAAGTGCTCGGGGGCTACTGTGGGGGATATAGTACCCGGGTACCTCACGAGCAAGCCTGGCAGCCCACCAAAAGGGGGCGGCCCACCTCATCGTTCTGGACCTGAAGACGTGCGGGACAAGTCGGCGCACGGAGGAAGGATCTAGAAGGAGAAATCCTAGTTGGAATAGGAATTATTGTAAAGAAGGAAAGGATTCTTAGAGATAGGATCGGATACAAACCGACTTGTAACCCTGCCCCCCGATATATAAGGCGGGCAGGGACCCCCTCCAAAACAACTCACGTCATCTCATAACTAGACATCACATCAAAACAAGCAATACAACACCCCAAACAGGACGTAGGGTATTACGTCGAGTCGACGGCCCGAACCTGTCTAAACCCTTGTGTCTGTCCATCCTAACCATCTTGCTTCCGATCTTTGCGATCTTCCCTACATTACAAATCACTTCCGTGGGCTACCCCGTGGAAGACTGACGGAGATAATATCACCGACAGAAGCCGAGTATGTTGCTCCTGCTAGCTGTTGTTCTCAGTTGCTTTGGATCACATACACCTTGAGAGACTTTGGCTTAGATATGTCCCATGTTCCACTTCTTTGTGATAGCACCAGTGCCATAAGCGTAGCCAAAAATCCCGTGCTTCATTCCAAAACCAAACACATAGAAGTGAGGTACCACTTTCTGAGAGATCATGTAGAGAAAGGTGATATTGAGCTTGCCCATGTTTCTACCCAAAACCAGCTTGCAGACATTTTCACTAAGCCACTTGACCAAGTTACCTTCACCCGCTTGCGAGGAGAACTTGGTGTGTGTGCGGTTTTCTGAGCTGAGTTTTGGAGGCTTCTCTTGTAGTATATGTATACTGTTGTACCATCTTTGTATCTTGATGTATATTTTTCTTGCTTTTGTATCTTGATTTCATCTTTTGTATCATATCTTAGGATGAGCTTCTCCTATATGCAGTGATTGGTACAACTTGCTACATTTTAGAGTTTAGGCAGGCTGGCTAGGGATTGATTGTATGGATGGCTATGCTCTTGATGGTTTTGATATATATACTTTTGAGATAGTCTCTTTTTGAATTAAAATGACAAACTGAACTTAAATACTTCACCCATGAGTAAATGCCTTTGCATGTCTTGTTTGAGCCGAAATGGCTATATCTTGCTTAAGATCATGCTAGGGTGTGCTATTCTTTTCAATTGGGTCAAAGATCTTTGTCATTGTGAATGTTTAGCCCATGCTTTATCTTGTGGAGGAGCATAAGCTTCTTTCTGTCGCAAAGACATTTCATGTACCATGCTTAACTTGAAAAACTTGAAAAATGAGATGTCTATGCATGAAAGAAGAAAGATGAGAAAAAGAAATATTTGCTGAATTTATGCTCATGTCTCTATGCTTTCACCATTGCACACACTTGCACACATGGGTGCTAAGCGGTTGCATGTTGTTTGCCGGAGAAGTCTCCCATGAGAAGTGAACACATGGCTCCGTGCTTTGACATGACATGAGGTAGAACTTGGGCGTTTATGATGATCTTTTGTCAAGAATGCTTGTCCTTTCATGATTTTGGTGAGATGAAGTTTATTTTTGCTTAAACAATCCATGGTTAGGACTTTGCTCATGCGGTGACATTTTTGATAAAAATCCACAATTTGCTCATGCCTTTGTCCATTGGATATATGTCTTCACCTTCTTGATGGCAATGCCCGTGCGACATGATGAACTAGCTGTATGCCTCTTCTCTAACTTGTAGCATTTTGTATTGCTCATTGTATATTTGAGAAGCTTGTAGTTGCATTTTGTACATTTTGCCTTGATGTGTGCATTGTCAACAAGGGGGAGTTGTTGCTGAATTTTGAAGAAAGCTTTTGCTCTAGAATTTGTCGAAATTGTGTGAGAGGTTGAAAGTTTTGCCCAAATGAGGTTTTCTGAAAATTTGCGAAGTTTCTGAGAGTTTGATCATTGGAATATCTTGCTGGGCATATGTGGAAGGTTTTCAAGTTGAAACGGCATCGTTGCGAGTTGGTTTGTGCATTTTTGGCATTTTTGGCCTTGGTCATCTGCCAGGGGCGGTTTAACCGCGCCTGTGCTGAGAGCACAAGGTTTGTGTTGGTTTGAGCCATTTTTCGAGTGATTTTCGCACGCACAAGTTCACTTGTTCAGGGGGAGTTGCATCTTTGCAAGGGGAGTGCTTTGAGAGTCCTGAAAAGTGAGTTGGAGAATTCGAAGGTTGTGATTTGTGCTTTGTGCTTTTGCTCTTTTGCCGATGGTGTTGAGCCCTTTCGCTTCTTCTTGAAGGGTCGGCGTTTCTGGAGCTTTCTCTTGCAGAGTGACTTTGTTCTCGGCTTGTTCTTGCTTTTAGTCACTTGCTTGAGTCTTGTTTTCGATTTCTTTTATATTTTCTTCATATCAATTGGTTACTATGTGTGGGTTGTCAATGCACTCATCAAGGGGGAGATTGAGGACCCAGTGTGTCCGAGGACCGGTGGATGGTCGCTTCCTGGTGTGATGAGTGATTGACAACGTGGTGTGGATTGACGTTTCCCTTGGCTCAAGTATTGCAGGTGTAGAATGCGGCTTGGTTGCATTGGTGCAGGTGAAGAACAGGCGCGAAAGGTCTTAGCCATGGCGGCCTCCGAGGAGCGGAGAGACAAGTAGGCTTGGTTCGAGGGACCCGGTGGCCGGTGGATCAAGTGCGGTTCACATGCTGGCAAGAACGAGCAAGGGGACGTGGTTCCGGTGCGAGGTAGCGGCTCACAACCGAAGCTCGTACGCGGACGAGAAGCCGGCGCAAGGTGGCGGCTAACAACCGAAGTTTGCGCGCGGGGTTTGGTGATTTGGCCACAAAATCATCGGTGGACGGTTTCCCTTGGTTTGGGCCTCAAAACCAAGGACCGAGGACTCGACGAGGCGAACTTGGGCAGCTGGGCCGAGTGAGGCAGACAGGGGCGGTTTAACCGCCCCCTAGGGCCGGTTTAACCGCCCCCCCTGGGCTGGTCCAAGAACGGCGTCGAGGAGCTTCGATCCGGAGGACACGCGGCGTGACTGCAAGGCTTGCGTCGGAGGGAAGCTAGCTTGCAGTGGAAGGTGCCCGAGCCGGAAAATATCTGAGATCAAAATAGTCAAATTTGCCCCTGAGGGGTATGTATCACTTAGGGGTAGTTTAGTCTTTAGGACACCACCACTTGGACTACTAATAGGCCCCTTCAGGGCTGGTGGCTGTCATCTCTCCAGTTATCTCTTTAGTTTTTCCTTTGAACAAGTTTTCCCTTCATCCCCTCCACCTAGAACTACTTCGAATCATTCCTAGTTTGTATAGGTGAATTCATGGTTATGTGATGGAGTTTGTGCTGCTCATCTTTTGTGCCATGATTTGATTTCCCGAGCTCCCTTTCCTTTTTTCTATTTTCGTGGGTATTTTCGGAGCTATTTTTGGGGGATTTTCGTTCTTCTTGTTCTAGGGAGTTTTCTCTCGGATTTCTTTGGGGGATTCACGTATGAGTGCCTTGTGCCTCTTTTGCTGGTGATCCCTTGCCCCCAAACGCCGAGAATCGCTCTGGATTTGAGATTTTCGGGATGAACTCGAGGTCATGGTGTTCTTCGCGAGATCTGCGATTTCGGGAGTTGTACTGAGTTAGAGGCCGAGATCTTTTGGGAAAACACTCCACTGGAGGTCTAGATCATCTGACCAAAATCTCGCCTCAAGAGCTCAAGCGGTTTGGGAGATCCACTTTTGTTTTGACTTTTTCCCGAGGCTCCCAGGCCCGGGCGGTTTAACCGCCCCCCCTGGCCGGTTTAACCGCCCCCCTGGGTGTGTTAGATCGAGCCGAGTTTCGGGTTGTTTTGGTGTTCGTTTCGATTGGTTCGAGTTCTGCTGCTCGTTTCTTGTTCCTAGGGTCAGTAGCTTGACAGTGGCTACGTGATCTTGGCAAGATTGCTCTCGGAGGTTTCGGAGTTGTTTTGGGAGAATAGCCGGATTGTTTGGAAAGAATTTTTATCGGCTTCCATTCACTCCCCCCCTCTCTGGTCGCTGTTTCGGTCCTTCAAAAGCCAATACACAAGTCTGATCAAAGTACAAATATAAAGCTCCCCCTGGAATGTGCAACCAAAATGCAAATCCAAGGTTCAAGTTCAACCTACAAGCTCCACTTGGAATGTGCAACCAAAATGCAAATCCAAGGTTCAAGTTCAACCTACAAGCTCCCCTTGGAATGTGCAACCAAGATGCAAATCCAAGGTTCAAGTTCAAACATCAAACTCCCCATGATATGCACAACCGAAGTGCCAACACAGCAAACTCACAAACTCATGCAATCCAAAAGCTATAAGCAAGGTCTTCTCCTTTTCAAATCAACTTGTGCAATTTCTCCTCAAATAAAGCCAAGCTCCCCCTCAACCAAAGACACCTAGTAAAAGAAAACTAGAAAACAGTGTACAAAAGAAAATGGAAAGCTACATCACAAAACAAAAAGGAAGAGAAATCTCAAACGAGCAAATTACAACCCAAAAAGAAAGATACAACTCAAATCATGCCAAAGATACACAAGTGAGCACAAGAGTGTACAAAAGATGTACTCACAACACAAAGTGTATAAAGGCCACATCGGGGCCATCCAAAAGGTGTGGAGAACCATCAACCAAAAGTTCTCCATGCCTCCCACCTGCACAATCAAAAGCGAGAACGAGAATGGGCGAATGACTCGGCACTGGGGTTAGCACAAAAAGAGTTAAACCAGTGTCAGGCCATCTGCTCAAAAGAGGGGTTAGCAAAATCAACGCTACTCCGTGGAACCCTCTCACGTCTCACCGTAGGACCCCTAGCACCACGCGGGGGAAAACGTGGCCTAGACTCTCTCCTATCCTCAAAGCTATGGTCGAACCTCCCTGCACCAAACTGACCACGAGCAGGAGGTCACCTAGCGAACTCACCACGAACTGGAACACTACGAACACCCAAAGAAGGAACTGTACGCACAAAAACCTCTCTCCTAGGCAGGGGTGTACGAGACACAGGTACTCTATGAGAAGAGTAGTACCTGTCCCTGTTACCCATCTCCTTCTCTCGCCTTATCTCTCTGTTCTTCCTTCAACGGAACTGCTCAAGGTGACCATCCCTTCTCTCGGTAAAGGCTTCTCACTCGTCTGGTAAACCCCACTCCTCACAAAGGTCACTCTCCTCTAGAAGTTGTTTGTCTTAGGGGGGAATTTGGGAGGATCAGGAGTAGTGTCAAGCTTGTTTAGCAGGTGATTAGGTTTGGGTGTGAAGATGTTCTTGAGAATGGCTTTCTGTGGGGGTGTTGGAATGTTTGTGGTGGAGTTGTCTTGTTCTCTCCCTTTCTCACCACTACACTCACCAGCTTTCTCTGAACCCAGACCACGACCATCAGCTCTCTTGAACCCAGCAATTAACATCTTAAGCTGTGGCTCGCGACCCGACAACCAACCCAAACACTGTCGCAACTCATCATTCTCATCTTGCAAACGATCAACATATTGTGCAAGCTCAACATTCTTTAAAGCAACAACATCGCAAGCAGAGCAAGAATTTGCAATAGGAGATTTCAATTCAGCTTCAAGAGAACTAATCATGGTACAAGATTCAAGCAACTGAGCATGTAAAGCAGGACAAGAAGTACAAGCACCTAGCAAAGAAGATCTAGACTTCAACTCAGCAATCTCAACGCTAGCTCGTTCTAGTTCATCAAGGCATGTCATGTGTTTATCTTTAAGAGCAACCAATTCAGCAAGATGCACATCACAAACAAAGCATTCAAGTTCATCAGAAACAATGGGAGCATCTTTCAACACACCTATCTCTGTTCTAGCACTTGCCAACTTAGATTCAAGCTCAACCACTTTCTTGTTAGACTCACTAAGCAAAGACTCAAATTCCATCGCCCTCTTTCTAGACTCAGAAAGTAAGGCCTCAAGCTCCACAACCCTATCCTTAGACTCTCCAAGCAAAGAGCTAAATTCTCTCTTCTCCATGTTGGTCTTCCTAAGCACATCATCACGATTATCGACCAACTCTTCTAGCCTAGCAATCTCCTTATGCAAAGAGGTGGGATCGGTCATTACCTCATCCTCAGAGTCGGAGTTGGAGTCATTCTTGGAGTCATGTGCCATGGTGCAGAAGTTCATAGCGGCGCAAGAAAGCCCATTGAAGTTGCGGTTCATGTGCTTCTTCTCCTTGCGGTGGCCGCGGTCTTCATCCTCGCTGCTCGAGCTCGACGAAGTGTTGGTGGAGCTTGTGTCGATGTCGCTTGCACCAGCCACCATCGCTCGAGACTTGTTCTTCTTATAGCCACCATGCTTGTTCTTCGTCCTTCTCTCTTCCTTGTTCTTGTGCTTGGAGCGGTACTCATCCTTGGAGCGGTGCTTGTGCTCGTCTCGCGGTCGGTGCTTGCGGTTGTAGTCGTTCTTGATCTCCTTCGGGCACTCGGCGATGAAGTGGCCCATCTTGCCGCACTTGTAGCACGTGCTCCCCGCACGCCTCGATCCCTTGCGGTTCTGGTACATGCGCTCGAACCTCCTGGTCAGCAACGCGAGATCCTCCTCGCTCAGCACCTCATACTCCTCATCTGGAAGAGACACAAGAGAAGACAAGGCAAAGTGTTTGGAAGTATTAGCATGTCCATAACCAGATCCACCGACTAGAGCCAGACTATGGGAATCAGTCAGACTCTTGGCCTTGGCAATCAGCTGTCTATCAACCTCAGAAGACTTCAACTTGGAGAAAAGCTCATCAACTTTCAAAGTTTCATAGTTAGCCGACTCCATGATCGCCTCAACCTTGGCACCCCACACAGACCGATCAAGGGAAAGCAAGAGCTTCAAAGCTCTATCATGATCCGTGTATGGGACTGTGGTATTGTTGGCTTTCATGTTGTTGACTATGGCAGTAAAGCGCTGAAACATAGCATCAACCGACTCACCAACCAACTGCTCAAAGTTCTCGTACTCTCTACGATAGACCGAGAAAAGCCTAGCCTTGACATGACTATCACCACCATGGGCTACCTTGAGCTTTAGCCAGATCTGGCTAGCTAGGTCCTCGCCCAAAACATGTTCAAACTCTTCAGTCGACAAGGCACGAAACAAGTAGTCGACAGCCCTAGCGTTGGCCTCGAATTTATCTCCTGCATCCTGGGCATCTAAGTTGGTAAGATTGACATAATCTTCATCTTTCGTCACATCCCACAACAACTTTCTGTTGCCTCGCAAGAAAGCGCCCATACGCGCAACCCAGTTCGGATAATTCTTCCCATCAAAGTGCAGAGGACCCGAACCCCGATCTTGGTACGTCATCTTTGGATCTTAGACCGATTAGAGTCGCAAATACCCGTAACTGGCTCTGATACTAATTGAAGGACCAATCAGGCGACCAGAGAGGAAGGGAGTGAATGGGAGCGGGCAAAAATTTCTTTCCCGAATCTGGCTTTCATCCCAAAATCACATCCGAACCTCGCAACACGATCCTGCCAAGATCATGTAGCAACTGAGATGCTACTGACCCTTGGAACAAGAAACAAGCAGCGGAAAAACAGAAAGAACCTCGATCCAAAAAGCTTGCAAATCTGTCACTGGGTGTATGTACTCGGCACTGCCAGATTTCCAAACTTGGCACTACTGGGTTTGGGTGTATGTACTCGGCACTGCTGGGTTTGGGTGTATGTACTCGGCATGGCCGGATTTCCAAACTCGGCACTGCCGAGTATACACGAATCAGTCCAACCCAAAATTCAACTCTTTCAATCCCGTGAATGGATCTCCCAAACGGCTTGAGCTCTTGAGACGAAACTTTGGAGAGATGATCTACACCTCAAGTGGAGGGTATGCCCCAAATATCTCGGCCTCTAACTCCTCCCGAAATCTCAAATCTCACGAAGAACACCTCCATCTCGAGTTCATCCGAAAAACTTCAAATCTAGAGCGGTTCCCGGCATTTGGGGGCAAGGGGTCACCAAGAAAAGAGGCACAAGGCACTCTTGTGTGATTCCCTCAAAGAAATCCGAGAGAAAACACCCTAGAAATGGAAGAACGAAAATCCCCAAAAATTGCTCCGAAAATAGCTCCAAAAAAGATAAAAAAAAGAGCTCGGGAATTCAAATCATGAGACAAACTTGAATAGATTAAACTCCGTTAACCAACCATATTCACCTATACAAACTACAAAGGATTCAAGAAAATAGTTCTAAGTGGAGAGGATGAAAAGGAAGGGGAAATGGATAACCAAAGAGATTACATGACTAGATGACTACCACCTCCTATATGTAGTCCAAGTGGTGGAGTCCTAAGTACTAAACTACCCCTAAGCTATACATACCCCTCAGGGGCAAATTTTTCATAGTCGCGAATATTCCTCCAGCTCGGACCGCATCCGCCGCAACCTTGCTTCCCTCCGACGCAAGATTTGCGGCCACGCCGCGTGTCCTCCGGTCCAAGCTCCTTGATGCGCACGGCTCGTCCTGATGGGCCGTTACCGCCACGCCAAGCCCTCGGGCTTGGTTTTGAGGCCCAAACCAAGAAACTGTCCTCCTGATGATTTTGTGGTCAAATCACCAAACCCCGCGTACAAGCTTCGGTTGTTAGCCGCCACCTTGCACCGGCTTCACGTCCGCGTACGAGCTTCGGTTGTGAGCTGCTACCTCGCACAAATCCATGCCGCCTTGCTCGTTCTTGCCACCATGTGAACCACACTTGATCCATCTGGCCACCGGGTCCCTCGAACCAAGCCTACTTGTCTCTCCACTCCTTGGAGGCCGCCATGGCTAAGACCTTTCGCGCCTGTTCTTCACCTGCACCAATGTAATCAAGCCACATTCTACACCTGCAATACTTAAGCCAAGGCAAACGTCAGTCCACACCACGTTGTCAATCACTCATCACACTAGGAAGCGACCATCCACCAGTCCTCGGACACACCCGGTCCTCAGAAAAAAAGAGATATAAGTTGGAGATAAATGCTCCATCCAAAAAAAGGGGCATCTCAAAACTAAGAGAGAGAGAGAGAGCAAGGAGTTCCAAGACTTTGAGCATAAACACCTTCTCCCTTTCCACTTGAAAACCCATGAATTCCAAAGACCGGAATTTGATGAGTGCCATCGCTCGAACCACTCTTCGACTCGACAACAGGAGTAACCAAGGTATGCCACTCTTACCCTTCCTATAAACTCCACTTCAGCCTTAGAATAGGAAGAGTTGGTCACACTTGACCAAAAGGGAGGATTAAACACCTTGAGTGTCTCGAGAGTACCATTGTGGAATGATTTAAACCATCTTTTGCAAAATTCATATGTCCGAGATGGAACCTAAAAAGCTACAGGAAATACTTTGGAAATGACCGTTCAGGCTCTCAACAGCCCAGGACGTGAACCGTTGCAGCCCTACGTTGAACCATGGTATGAGTTCTCTTTTATGCCAACTTATTCAAATGATTTGTTGAGTTTTGGCTTGAGCACAAGGTACCTAAAGGGTATACACATTGAAGCAACTCCTCACCCACCGAACCTAGAGTTTTAGCCTTGCTCGAGGACGAGCAAGAGTCTAAGCTTGGGGGCGTGTTGACGGCCATTATAACTGAGTAGTGACCGTCAACATTTCGGCCATGCATCAAGGTAGTTTTGGATGAGTTGTGATTGCAGGATGAAACAGGTGGAACAGGGGCCAAACCTGGCATAGAGCCAGGCCAGCCGGCCTAGCCTAGGCCGACTGCCCTCCCCTGGCCAAGTTTGGCCACGCCAATGATCCACGAGATAAACTAAATATCCAAGATGATCAAGAGACGTGCAATCAATGTTGGTTTGATCCAAGGACCCGAAAAGGCCTAGAGTGGAATGAACATGGATTGAAGGGCCCACAACCTCGGATTCTTGGACAGCCTCAACTGAACGCAACCGTTACCGACCTCAGGAAGCAATCAGGAGCGTCCATGACGAAGGCGGTGGCCAGGGGAGCCAGGTGTAGGCCATCGGCCTACACCAGGCCGGCCGGCCCCCTGCTACTTCCTCACGCGACCATCTTCGGCGTGGAAGTTAAGCCGGTCGTTTGCGTGACAGTTACGGTGGCTACCGACCTTGGGAGGCTATAAAAGGCCACCTTCTCTTCAATCCAAGACACACACCACACTTCTCAAGTCTATACTTCAAGGGAGCTCTTGTATCTTTTCCATTTCTTAGATTAGGATTAGAGTTGGGAGTAGAGTCGAGTCGAGTTTAGCTCGGATCTTCGGAGTTCTGGTAAAGCTCTTGTATACTTTCCTTCATTTGAAGAGTTTATCAAAAGAATTATTTTCTTATTTCAGAGCTTAAGTTTATCTTTTATATTTATTTCTTGCTCTTCTTTTAGAGTAAAGATCTTGCTCTCTTTAGAGTAAAGTTTTATCCCCTTTAATCTTAGTGTAGAGTTTAGTTTAGCTCTACCAGGCTTTATCTCACGGGTTTGCTCGCCTTGACCAGGCCGTAAGACGCCTTAGGGAAGACGGGGATTTCTCTTGACAGGCCTCAAGAGAAATCTTAATCATCGAGTGCAGACGTGGTGTCTGGCTTGTTGATTAACTAGGAAGTGTGTTGCACCCCACGGAACTACAGCGGTAGGCGGCAGGTGGTGACAGCCCTGTCCGTCCTTCGTAGTCCACCACGTTCGGGTGTACTCATAACAGTAATGCTGAGCCCGGAGCACCCCCTCTCTCACCCCGTTTTGCGGTTCTTCCGTTCTAGCCGTCGAAGCGAGCTCTGTTCCTGGTATCTAAGCTAGAGTCTAGGTTAAGGTTAAAGTGCCTTTTGCTCAAAGTTAGGAAGTGTCTAAGTCCGGTCTCTCCCAACACCTTTCCTTTTCTATAGAATTAGGTGCTCCTGTGTCACTGGTCTTTTATACCTTCTATCCGGTCATTTATTTGACCATTATCCCCAAACTTTAGAGTGTATGCCCCTGGGTATTGTGGCTTGATATTTTTGGCAAGATATATCATTTCATTCTTCAATACACTTTAACAATTCTGCTTCCCTGCAGAAATATAAATACGATACCCTGGGATAACTCTCTAGGTGAAGTGCTACAACGAGATATATTATGTGTGCTTTCAGAATCCTTTTGCATACATCGATATATCTTCGCGCTCTTGAAGCGTTACTAAACGTGACGCTAAGGAGTGCCAACAGAGCCCTGCTCCTTCGCCAAGTGTTGACGGCCATTACAATGAAGTTTTGACCATCGACAATTCAGTGAAATGAGGATGATCATACCATGTTCCATGCATAAAAGTATTTATACTAACAAATTCCATAAGTTTTGGATGAGTTATGGTTGAAGGATGAAACAGATGAAACAGGGGCCAAACCTGGCACAGAGACAGGCCGGCCGGCCTAGCCTAGGCCGACCGGCCTCCCCTGGCCAGGTCTGGCCACGTCACTGATCCACAAGCTCAAGCAAATACCCAAGATGACCAAGCACCGTGCAATCAACGTCGGTTTGATCCAAGGACCCGAAAGGCCTAGAGTGCAAGACACATGGATTAGAGGGCCCACAACATCGGATTCTTGGACAACCTCAACTGAACGCAACCGTTACCGACCTCCGGAAGCAATCTGGAGCGTCCACGACGAAGGCGGTGGCCAGGGGCGCCAGGTGTAGGCTGATCGGCCTACACCAGGCCGGCCGGCCTGCTGCTGCCTCTTCACGCGACCATCTTTCACGCCTCTATAAAAGTCGACGCCTAGCTCAGGAGCAACTCGCCCCAAGCACAGGTATGCATCCATCCTGAGCACTTCCCTTCTCCCTCGCTCCGAATTTCAAAAATCTTTAAGTAAGGTTAGAGTTTAAGCCACAAGAAAATTCTGCTAAAATCCATTCTTGAATTCTTGTGAGAACAAACCCCTGCCGGTTGAACGAGAACGTTTGTGGTGGTTCTTACCCCACAAGAACGACTAACCGAGTTGTGGTGATTAATCTCCCACAAGAACGCCTAACTTCTGACTGTCTAACCCCTGATTTCCTTCGGGTATTGTGAGACTAACCTTTTGCAGGAATCATGTGGACAAAGGCACGTCAGACGGCACGTGGAGTCGTGACCAAGCTCAGCTCCTCGAGCTCCCGCCGCTCTTAGGGATCATCCGCTTCTCGGGACACTATGTCTGTCGACTCAACTCGATAAGACACAGAGTCCCTAGGAGGAGGAAGTGCCTCGGAACAGGCTCCACATCCGAATCATGACTCGGGTCGAGCATATCGTTGCTCGGTCCGAAGGAGAGAGAACGGTGCTGGCCAAGCTCCAGGACCGCTACTACACGCATGCCAAGTACTTCGATCCCATGCTGCTGATCAGGACCGGTCTCGGAGGAGACATGGAACGGGCTTTCAACAACGCCGGATGGCAAAACTTCTACCCCATCTCGGAAACAGGTTCACACTTCCTCACTATGGAGTTTTTGATGAGTTTGAAAATCGAAGTTCTTCCCAACGAGACCAATATTTTCTTTCGGTTTTTCAACGAAGATTTTACCTTGACCCCGAAGCAACTCAGTGAGGCTCTTGGTTTCAACAAGAGATGCATCATTGATGCCAACCTGCTGGTGACTAACCACCGGTACAACCGTGCCACATGGTGGGATAGCATCACAGGCGAGCCATCCTCGAGGAAAAATAGCATCACTGCCATCCAGAACCCTACTCTTCGTTTTCTGGCAAAGTGGATTGCCATGGTGGTTCACCCACAAGCTGATTTGTGTCTTTGCCTTGTATCTGATTTAGAGTGCCTGTATTCCATGGTCAAGAAAATTCGTTTCTCGCCTGTCATGAGCATGCTTGATGACTGGCAGAGGTTAGTCACTGGCCGAGCCACGATTGACATAACCTCGCTAGTCACCCGCATTGCCACCCACGTTGGTGCTTTGCAGGGCGCTCAAGTCACTTTCCTTCCCGCTATACAAGAGTATCAGGCTTGCATTGGTTTAGACCATTTTATCCAGGGTCACTTGTTGCGCGAGGGCCCTGGCCATACTCTTTTCATGTGCTATCTTGGTTTCGTCGACGAAGTCGAGCTTCCATGCCCGGCTTTGTCACTGAGATCAGCGAAAAGTCTAACCATGCAGCTCAGAAGGAAGGAACCCGCTCTCCACAGTGTTGCAGGCCTTGTGACACGTGGCAGGCGAACCAGGCACGACAGTGAAGCCAGAACGTCTACCGCACCTCAACCCGAGTACCACCAGCAGCAGCCTGAGTACCACTACCAGCAGCCCGAGTACGACTACCACCAGCAGCTGACGGAGAATCCCACTGCCCACATGAGCTTCGAGGAAGCTTTCGACTACCATCAAGGAGCGGCAGGATACAGCCCGCAGGTCGGACCATCCGCCTCCGCCAGGTATGACTACGAGAACCCAGTCTCCCGGGGGATCGCTGATCTTAGTACCAGGTTGGAGACGATGACTCTGCAACAGCAGCAGCTCAGAAATGAAGTTGCACACAACACCGACCTCACGCAGCAGAACTGGGGGATGACCACATCCCTCCAGACCGACATGCACGGCTTCTTCAACTACATGCACTACAACCCCAACCAGTACTACCAGTGAGCTTCAGCGAAGCTTGGGGGAGTCTCGGGTATGTTCGAAAGCGCCGTACCTTGCCTTGCCTTGCCTTGCCTTGCCGTACCTTGCCTTGCCTTGCCCTGCCTTGATATGATAATAATAATAAATAAGTAAAAAAACAAAAACAATGTTGAATAAAAAGCTGCTTATGTATGGAATATGGTTGATAACCTTGGAATGATGAATAGTTGCTCTGTTTATGCCCTTTAAGTGCCTCATGCTTAATCCCTTACTTTCCAAGTATTTGAGTTTGTTGGCATTTAAGGATCCACCATGTTTATCTGTGGAAGGAGAGCACCGGTTCATTGTTTAAGTTATTGTGAGTTTTGATATGGTTTGTTTTGAGGTATAACTGCATGCCTAGTAAGGAACCTCTCGGAAGTTTTTATAAAATATTACTTGGTGAATCTTCGCCGATGGTTTTAATGTCCTATCCAGAGCCTAAATAGTTATATATCTCATGAACTACCATATGCTATCTTGAGTTGCTTTGAGTCTTGTCGAATGGTAAAGTCCGCTTGCAGAAGGCACTTGTCATTTACCGGTCTTCCCATCCACCTCAGCCTCAAAATGTCTGACTAGCCAAAGTCCTGCTCCGGGGTTGATGTCCACCGTCGATGACATATACTCATCTCACCACAAAGCTCACCCCAAAGGTCCTCAATCACTCCATACAAAGTTGAATTCCTCTCTGTTACCAAAGTAAGAGAAGAGATGTGGGGGATATAGTACCCGGGTACCTCACGAGCAAGCCTGGCAGCCCACCAATAGGGGGCAGCCCGGCCCACCGTTCTGGACCTGATGACGTGCGGGACAAGTCGGCGCATGTAGGAAGGATCTGGAAAGAGGAGTTCTGACTAGAATAGGAGTTTTTGTAAAGAAGGAAAGGATCCTTAGAGATAGGATCGGATACAAACTGACTTGTAACCCTGCCCCCCGATATATAAGGCGGGCAGGGACCCCCTCCAGAGAACAACTCATCATGAAATCTCATCATCGAAACTCGCAATACAACACCCCAAAACTGGACGTAGGGTATTACGTCGAGTCGACGGCCCTGAACCTGTCTAAATCCTTGTGTCTGTCCACCCTAACCATCTTGCTTCCAATCTTTGCGATCTTCCCTACATACAAATCACTTCCGTGGGCTACCCCGTGGAAGACTGCCAGAGATCATATCACCGACAGTGGCGCGCCAGGTAGGGGGTATCGCCGAGATCAATCTAGTGAGCCCGATGGACCGCGTCAAGATCTTGGACAGCTGCAACCTCCGGACGTCGACGGATTCGAGATCCAGTTCGGGAACATCACCTCCACCGCTTTGGATAACCAAACGGCAGCAGCTGCAACCGCCACGGAGGTTTCCTCTCTGGCGCTGACTTCGGCCATCATGGCCCAATCTGGTCCGATCGCATCTGATCGCGCCGTTTCTGCCCTACTGAGTCCATCGCAAAATGCGAGACCCAACCAGTCGGGAGCAGATCATCAACCACTCGGAATCCGATCTGGCTCTTGAGAGTTGCGTCGCCGAGTCCTCTCAGAGCATAAACGCTCAGCAGACGCGCGTCCCGAGCCCTGAGGTCATCACCATCCAGACCCCCGGCTTCCGCGCGCTCACCCAGCAACAGAAGATGAAAGAGATCGTCCAGGCGGATGATTCCCCCTCTGAGAGCGACTCCTACGAGTCAAACCCACAGGGACCCTCAATCCTGGACGACCTGCAAGAGGGTTACACCGCGTCCGACTCCTCTACGGAGCCAGAACTGTTAGGATCACCCGGAGGATCGACTCCGAGTAGCTTGGAGCGTGGCACGCCCACAACCGACCTTTCCGAGTCCGAGGAAGATTACCTCGCGCAAGGAGGAGCCGGGTCATACTGCTACATGGTGGCACCATCGACAGCACCTAACCCCGTGTCGGAGGACGAACTCACTCCGGCCGACGAGACAACTGAAGTCAGGGATCAGCGCCGAGGACGCAACGCCAATCGGGCGACTCACAGAGCCGCCCGACCACACGGAGCCAACGCATCAGGATCTGGCACCGCTCAACTTCGAGAACCACCCTCGAAGGATCATCGTCGTCATCGGGATCGACGCGACAGGAGAAGCAGTCGGAACCTGATGCGCGACGGCATGTTCGAGTACAACGGATTCGACGTCTACGAGACGCCGGTCCAGAACCTCGTCACCATCGACGAGGAAATCAGTCGGCTACCACCCAGCACTCAGCCTGGAAAAGGTAATGGCTTTCATGCAGGCTGCCTCCGTCCAGGTCCACCAGATGCAGGGCAGATCACGTACGGCCGCTTCTGAGCCCGGGCCGTCGCGACACCGGACCAGCGGTGGATCGGACCGTGATGAAGATCTTCGCACCACGATCAACAGAGACCGAGACGCGAGGGACGTCATCTGCCGCAGCACTGAGGAGCGTAACCGCGAAGAGATCTGATGTCGCGAAGAATACGATCGGGAGCATGGGAATCCCCGTCGTAACTCCAATAGGAGCGGCTACTCGACGGAGTCAGAGTATACTGACTACTTTGATCCCTCCGGTAGCCCAAGGCGCGGCAACAACGGCGGTCGTACTCCACCTCGACGACCGACTCCGTCGCGAGGACGAGCGGCTCCCCCACGAAGGCGGCCGACCCCGCCAAGGGAGCAGACTCCACCGCGCAGCAGAACCTACCGACGGGACCGATCTCCTCCCAGGACTCGGACCTATCGGAGGACTCGTTCCCCACCCAGGGATTGGGATCGCTGGGCGGAGCGCACTCCCCCAAGGACGACAGACGGCTCAGATCCGAGTGGTTCCTGCCCCAGAGGTTGGATCGGCGGATTCCAGTCGTTCACTGAGCGCTTGAGGAGCGTAACATGGCCCAGAGGCTTCAAGCTATTAGACATCGACAAGTACGACGGGAAGTCTGATCCATCCCAATGGCTTCAGATCTACTACACCGCCGTACAAGCGGCCGGCGGCGACGAGAACAGTGATGGCGAACTACCTTCCCATCATGCTGACCAAAGACTGCCACAACTGGCTAGCAGGACTCCCGTAGGACGCCATCGACAACTGGGATCAGCTTACCGTATTATTCATCGGTAACTATCTCGGAACCTGGGAGAGGCCCGGGAGCAAGCGGCTCCTCGGCCAAATACGACAGTGCAAGAACGAGACCCTGCACGACTTCGTACGTAGGTTCTCAGAGAAGCGCAATTCCATCACGGACGTGACGGATCAGGAGGTGATGACCGCCTTCCAAAACGACATCTCCAACGGAAGACTGATCCACAAGTGGACTCGGAAGCCACCCGCGACTGTCAATGACATGTTCCGGGTCGCTAGCACATGGGCGGACGCGGAGATTGCGGAGAAGGAACAGCTCAGCGAGATCAAGAATCGCTGGGAAGAAGAGAACAAGACGACCCACAAGCGCGACTGCCGTGAGGACGAAGATCGACACGACGACCATCGTCGCAGCGACAGTCACCCCCGCAAGAAGAAGAGCGAGGACGATATGGTCGCCACTCTGGACCGGCCCAGAGGCCGGGTAACTCCAGAGGATGTTTAGCGCATGCTCGATGAGCAATGTCCATACCACAAGCACAAGCACTCGGCACGAGAGTGCTACGGGCTGAAGCGAGCCTTCACTGGGGACAACAGAGGCCCTCCCTACAGAAAGAGGAACGATAGTTCCCCGAGAGACGACAGGCGGAACGACGAGCCTGGCGACGAGTTTCAGGAGGCCGACCGAGTGGTCCGTATGATCTACGGCGGACCGGAAGGATTCGAGACGAAGCGCCAGCAAAAGCTCACCCACCGCCAGGTCATGCACGCAAGGGAGCCATCGGTTCCTGAGTACCTCAAGTGGTCGAAAGTACCGATCACCTTCACCCGGGAAGATCACCCGAGCTTCATACCGAAGCCCGGATCCCACGCCTTTGTAGTAGCTCCGACGATCCGCAACGTTCAGCTCACCAAGGTGCTAGTTGACGGTGGCAGTGGCCTGAACATCCTCTTTGCTAACACATTGAAGGAGCTCGGCCTAACCACTCTCGACCTGCGTCCCCCCCCAATCCTCGTTCTACGATCTGATACCGGGGGAGGGGGCAGAACCACTCGGGCACATCACGTTGCCCGTTACTTTAGGAGAGCGGAACAACTACCGGACCGAGCATATGCAGTTCACGGTGGCCAACTTTGAGACTGCATATCACGCCATCCTCGGAAGGCTGGCGCTCGCCAACTTCATGGCGATCCCTCACTACGTCTACTTGCAGGTCAAGATGCCAGGACCCAAGGGCGTAATCACCGTCTTGGGGGACATCCGAGTCGCTTACACCTGCGAACAGGAGACCCTCAACGCGGCAGCTGCCCTGGACATGTCGAAGCGCATGACGCAAGTACTGGCTGCATCGCAGGAGGTGGACGAGGACTCTCTGGAGATCCCCGCCAAGAGGCCCGCGAGAGAAGCCATCTCGCCAAGCAAGGAGACGGAGCTGAAGAGGATCTCGCTGGACCTGGACGACCCAAAGAAGATGGCCATCGTCGGGGCCGAGCTAGACCCCAAATAGGAAGAAGTGCTCGTCAAATTCCTAAGGGAAAACGCCGACATATTCGCGTGGAAACCATCCGATATGCCAGGTGTCCCAAGGGAACTTGCCGAGCACTCCTTGAAGGTCAATCCGACTGCCAAACCGATCAAGCAGAGGCTTCGTCGATTCGCGCAGGACCGCAAGGAGGCGATTAGGGTAGAGATTACAAAGCTGTTAGCTGCTGGTTTTATTCAGGAGGTGTTTCACCCCGACTGGTTAGCTAACCCAGTTCTTGTAAGGAAAAAGAATAATAATGAATGGAGAATGTGCGTTGACTACACAGATCTCAACAAAGCTTGCCCTAAAGACCCCTTCGTTCCCCCCCGCATCGACCAAGTCGTTGATTCCACGGCAGGCTCCGCCCTGCTCTGTTTTCTCGATTGCTACTCAGGCTATCACCAGATAGGCCTAAAACTGGAAGACCAGATAAAGGCCGCGTCCATCACGCCGTTCGGCGCCTATTGTTACAATACAATGGCCTTCGGTCTGAAGAACGCAGGCGCAACCTACCAGAGGACCATCCAAGCGTGTCCGGATCAATTGATTCCAGACATAGTAGAAGCCTACATCGACGACATCGTGGTAAAGATCATGAACCCCGAGGACATGATAGAGAACATGACAAAGGTCTTCGAGCGCCTACGAAAATTCCGGTGGAAGCTCAACCCGAAAAAGTGTGTCTTCGGAGTCCCCTCAAGTAAACTACTCGGCTTCATGGTCAGCAACCGCGGCATCGAGGCAAACCGCGAGAAGATCACGGCCATCACCAAGATGCTACCACCAATCTGTCAGAAGGATGTGCAGAAGCTTACTGGATGCATGGCAGCGCTCGGTCGTTTCATATCACGTGCCGTTTTTCAAACTGTTGAAGAAGCAGGACAAGTTCGTGTGGGATGACGAGGCGAAACAATCTTTCCAGGAACTCAAGGATTACCTGCAGAAGCCGCCCATCCTCGTCCCACCTCAACCAAGGGAACAGCTTTACCTCTACATCTCTGCTACCCCCCGAGTGGTCAGCACGGTACTAGTGGTCGAGCGCCCTGAAGAAGGGCACGCATATGGAGTCCAGCGACCAGTCTACTTCGTCAGCGAGGTCCTGACCGTGTCCAAGATTCGCTATCCCCATGTGCAGAAGTTACTCTACGGAGTTCTCATCTCAGCAAGAAAGCTGAAACATTACTTTGAGGCCCATCCAATCTCGGTCGTGAGTGAAAATCCTTTAGGGGAAATACTCCATAACCGAGACGCCAGCGGCCGAATCGTCAAGTGGTCAATAGAATTGGCCGCTCACCAAATAACTTTTGTTCCACGTACTGCTATCAAGTCTCAGGTTCTGGCCGACTTCGTAGCAGACTGGACAGAGAACCAAGCTCCGGCTGACAATGAGATAGTTGAGTACTGGGAGATGTACTTTGATGGCTCCCTCCAGATCAAAGGAGGCGGCGCAGGCGTACTCCTGATCTCCCCCAGTGGACAGGAACTAAAATACGTTCTTCAAATCATGTTCCCAGTATCCAACAATGCAGCCGAGTATGAAGCAACCTTGCACGGTCTCCGCATCGCCGTATCTTTGGGCATCAAACGCCTGATGGTACGCGGGGACTCTGCCCTGGTCATAAACCAGGTAAACAAGGATTCGTCCAGGTCCAACAAGAAGATGGATGCTTACTGCAAGGAAATAAGGAAATTGGAAGGGAAATTCTATGGCTTAGAGTTCCATCACGTGGTGCGCGACTATAATAAGGCAGCTGATGAGCTTGCCAAGATGGGGTCCACCCGTAAAGGCGTCCCACCCGGAGTTTTCATCCAAGATCTTATTAAACCATCTATTAAGATAAACCCGGATGGCACTGTCGCGGAGCAACAAGTCGGAGAATCCCTGGAGTCAGCCACATTAGTGGTAGACGAAGCACTGGATTGGAGGACCCAAATCAGCGACTATCTTGACAGCGGCATATTGCCCTCAGAGGTCGCAGAAGATGGAAAGGATCTGAAGTCGCTCCACGAACAAATCGTGCGGCGCAGTAAAAGCTACGTCATCATCGGAGAAAAGCTGTATCGTCGATCTGGAGCATCTCAAATTCTCCAGAAGTGCGTGAGTCGCGCAGAGCGTATTGAGCTCTTGACAGACATACACAAAGGCATCTGTGGTAATCACGCCGGGGCTAGAACCATTGTTTGTAAAGCCTTCCGGTCTGGTTTCTACTGGCCGACTGCTGTAGCAGACGCAGAAAATATTGTGCGGCATTGCCAAGGGTGTCAGTATTTTGCAAGGCAAATACACGCACCAGCACAACAGTTGCAGACTATACCAATGTCCTGGCCCTTCGCTTGTTGGTGCTTGGACATGATTGGTCCGTTCAAGAAGGCGACGGGTGGTTTTGACCATGTCTTAGTGGCTATTGAGAAGTTCACCAAGTGGATCGAGGTGAAACCAGTCAAAAAGCACACGACAGCCAAGACCATCGAATTCTTCACCGACATCACTCATCGCTTCGGAGTCCCAAATCGTATCATTACAGATAATGGTACGAACTTCATAGCACAGGAGTTCAAGGATTGGTGCAGCGAGAGGAGTATCAAGTTATGCCCCGTATCCGTGGCGCACCCAATGGCCAATGGCCAGGTTGAAAGAGCCAATGGCGAAATAATCAAAGCACTCAGGGCCCGTATATTCAAGAAGCTGAAGCAGTACGATGGTCGATGGATCAAGGAGTTGCCCGCTGTAGTATGGGGCCTGCGGACCCAGCCGAGTCGTGCCACGAAGCAAACCCCGTTCTTTCTGGTTTACGGCTCGGAGGCTATCCTACCAACGGACATCTCATACGGTTCACCCCGAGTGGAATTCTATGATGAATACGACGCGCAAGTGGCGCGAATTGAAGACCTCGATAGTATCGAGGAGAAGAGATTGGCCGCCCAGATCCAAGCCGCGCGTTACGCTCAGGTCCTTCGACGGTATCATGATCGAACCGTCAAACAGAGGTCTTTTGAAGCAGGCGACTTGGTTCTGAGAAGGAAGCAAGACACGAAGGGCGCACACAAGCTTACGTCCCCCTGGGAGGGACCATACATCGTGAAGAAAGTGAGTCGCCCAGGCTCATATCGCATCATGACGGAAGACGGAGTGGACATCCCAAATCCGTGGAACATCGAGCACCTACAGCGTTTCTACGCTTGATTCAGTTATGTATTAATCTTTTATCTCTTTAAGATATTTTTTCCCCGAGTGGTTTTTTGTGGATAATCATCCCCAGTTTCGACTTGGCAGAGTTATAAATATCATATGAGTCATCAATAAAGTTGATTTCATCTCCCATCTACATTATATCTACTACTCGAATTTCCCCTTTCGCGTCACGCACATAAAGTATGAGTGGAACAAACATTAAATCGTGGGGGAAAGTACTCGCCAAGTCAAAGCTCTACACGCACGACAAAGCTCGGCGGCATGAGACTAAGACTAACGAGGCTAATCTACTCCGTAACAGGTCAACCACTCAGAAATTAAGGCCAGCGCAGAAAGGAAGGGAGTAGCACTTCCATAAAAACTTATATACAAACAAAGGATTAAATATTGTTCAAGAGTATTGCTATTGTCAAATACTACAGATTCTCTACCAAATTTAACTTGCAGGGTCACCACCACCAGAAGGGCCCGCATCATCAGTTTCATCGACAACGTCCTTAGACAGAACATTGGCGATCGGCTCCACTTCCAGCAGCAGCCTGCTCACATCATCTTCAGAGGTGCCAGCAGCATACCCGCTGCCGAGTGGTTCCATATCTGATGATGGGAACAGAGACTTCAGGATGGCCAAGACATGATCGCAACTGGCCTGGCTGATGGAGCGAAGCTGGCGCCGAAAGAAGCGTGGAAGCGCCCGAGTGCGGTCGAGGATAGAAGGTGAAGGCGATGCTGCCTCCGTCTCGATCTCCTCCGCCACCACTCGAACAGCATCTTCCAGCGCGCACTTCTCGGTGCGCAGTGCCTCTGCCTCGCCTTCCAGACGAGTCAACTTAGCAGTGAGTTCTGCAAATTGGGCCATAATCCGGACCCGGTAATCTACAGAAAGTCAAATCTGGACAGTATGTTCACGTCTGACATAAAAAGAATAGCATACCTTTAAGCTCCTGTGCGGCTTGGGCTTCGTTGAGCTTAGCCTGTTCCACCTCTCCGCGAAGATCACGGTTGGTGCGCCGGGCTTCCTCCAACTTGGCCTGGTGTTGGGACACAGCGGCTTCAAGCTCAGCCACTCGGGTCACCAGGAAGTCGGCCTTAGCGGCTGTAGGAACAAGCCTTTGAATCTCCGAGGTTTTGGCCTCGGCATCGGCAGCTATTTCCTACAAATGATCATCAGATGACACAACAAACAAGTGTACCACTCGGTACTCTACCTAAACAGGAAAGGTGGCTCAGGAATACCTCGGCTATCAGTCCTAGACGACGATGGAGCGACTTGAACTCCGCCAGAGGAGTCATAGCGGCACCACCACCCGGAGTCACGACCGCTGCAGGAGCGACTTTGACCTCTGCAATCTGGGGCCCCTCCATCGTCGCAGTCTGCTCAATCTCACGAGCAGGTTGGGGGATGCCCAGGGGAAGAGTTGGCAGTACGATCGGCGACGCTTGAGCAGGACTCGGCGGAGCCGGGGTTGGTGCGCGCGGTGATTCTTGTGGCGGCTCCACAGGCTGATCGCTAGGACGATCAGCCGAGTGGGAAGATACTTCTGGCACTTGGATCGCTGGGATCTCTGTCTCGCCAACTGGTTGCGGCGCAGAACCCGCAAAGGGGATCTCAGACGGCGTGATGCAGGACAAAGCAAATAAGGAGCAATCACAGGAAAACATAAAAGTCAATAAAATGTTGACAATATCTTTTACCGAGTAGATACGCGCACTTTCGGGCGCTTTCCTTTCCGAGTGGGGGAAGGAAGGTCCCTTGGACTTGCAGTACGCAAAGGTACTATGGCAAGGGGAGAATGCTCTGAGCTAATAAGTGAGGGCGGGATTGATGGCCCGGCATCACCACCTTCGTCATCATCCGAGTCTGATGACTCGGTGAGGATGAGTTGGCGACGGCTCGGCGCATCCCCAATCACGACCCTCGTTGAAGTAGAGCTCTTTCGCTTCCTCGGGACAATGGCAGCCTTGCCACCACTCGGCGACAGCACATCCGGAGAAGGTGAGGATGACAGACTGATATCCGAGTCATTCAAGTCATCCTCGGCTCCTCCGAGTGCTTCTTCAGCAGTACCGGCCCTGCGCGACACCGGCTGGTCGACTCCCTTCGGCATCTCAGGCAGAGGGGGGATTGAAACAAAAGCAGCTCGACCCTGCATTTTAAAGTTGGGTTCAGCTCTTCATCGAGATTACACCCAATGGGTGGAATTGAAAACATAAACAGCAACAAATCGATTCATTACCTCAGGGCGAGGATTTGACAAGTTGTATGCCGGAGGGCCATCAGAAGTCTTCAGGGAAGTACCTGAAGTAAAGAATTTGGCAAGCCGGGCCGCAGCTTGGCCTTTATCAACACGCTCGGGGGCTTCACGCGTGTTGTCCCCCTCGGCATAGTACTCATATGCCGGATGAGCCCGCTGCTTGAGGGGCTGGATCCGGCGCAGCACGAAGTTGGCTGCCACTCCTACGGCAGTCAACCCTCTGCTCTTCAGCTCGGCAATGAGGCTCAGCAACTCCCGAACCTCGTCCATATCGCTGTCCTTGGGGAGAGAGCTCTAGGACTTGGAGGGGACAGGACGGGTATCTATTTCAGGAGAGATGGCAGGCGAGTGGTTTCCTATGTAAAACCACTCGGACTGCCACCCTTTATTGGTAGTAGGAAAAGGAATTTCAAAATATTCCTGGGTTCGACCCTCACGGAGCTGGAACCCGGCGCCTCCGACTACACGCGGGCGCTCGGTGCCAGGATAAGGCCTCAGCAAGAAAAGATGGAGAAAGAGATTGAAGTGAGGCTCTATCCCAAGATAGGCCTCACAGAGATTGATGAAAATAGCAATGTGAAGGATGGAATTTGGGTTCAGTGCGCAGAGACTGATCCCATAGAAATGAAGCAAGCCGCGAAGAAAGGGGTGTGCAGGAACACCAAATCCGCGCAAAAGAAAGGACTCGAACCCCACCAAATCAGAGGAATTTGGGGTGGGTAAAGACTCACCGAAGGCTGCACGCCATTCGGCGGTTTGCTGGTCCGGGAGAATCCCGTCGATGACGTGCTGCTCGAGGCGCCTGGTGGTGGTAGTGGAATCCCTCCACTCGGCGGCGCGGTCCATGGATACATCGACGGCGGTCTTGGCCCTGACCGACCGAATCTTCCCTGGCGACTTCTCCTTCCGCTTCGGCGCCTCCTTCCGCTTTGGCGCCATGGCCGCAACAAGCAGAGATTGGGAATTGAAGATTTGAGGTTATGAAAGTGGATCTAGGATTTGCGCTTGAGCGAGGAGGAGAACTTGGATGCTGTGAAGGCAAATGGCGAGGAAAGGAAGAAGATTGCGGCGGGGATGGCTTATAATGGAATGAACCGTTCCTCCCGCGCGCAGCGCGATGTTTGTCTCGGGAACTTAACCGACGCTAGCACGTCGCATCGCTTTAAATTCAAAGATGCGATATGGAGTCACGATATCTCGTGATATTCTGACTTCATGAGGCAACCGTTAGTTTCCCTAGGAGACAATGGGCCTAACAGGATTAATGGGCCTAAATGGGCTGACTTAAGTCTTTGATAGGCTAAAATATAGCACGACCTTTTGGTTCTGTTAATTAACAATTACGTGGGTTCCTGAGCTAGTGTTCAGGGGCATAAACCACTCGGTCGTAAGGCTAAAATTAGTCGACGGCCAGGCTTATTTTTGCAATTGATATTGCGACCTTGCAATTGATTTTTACCTAAGGCATGCGATACTATCGCTAAATTGGCTTGGAAATCTGGGTCAAGTGCTGACAAGTATAAATCTTGTGAGAAGGTGATTTACCATATGGTCAAGCTGGGTCGTGGGACACGATTCGGGAGTCACGCCGAGTTCAAAGAACTTGAGAAAAGATTCCTTAAGAAGGGGAAATAAAAATGCCCTAAAAGGAGAAAATTATCCAAAATCCATGCCCAGAGGCATGGGGGCTGAAAAATTCAGTCAGGATCTACAGCTTTTAGAGTCTTGACACGATCGTGCCGAGTCGAATCAAGACTCGGGGGCCACACCCAATGGGTGCACCTGGAGGTGCACACCATTGATGGATTAAGTTCAAAAAGAGCTTTACAATATTTTATTTTTGACCCTCGACCAGAATATTCTATTCTGCTCAAGGCTCGGGGGCTACACCCAATGGGTGCACCAGGAGGTTCACGCCATTGAAGATCAAGATTTTGACGGAGAAAAGTTGAAGACCATTGGCCAATTTCATACTAAAATTGCCCAAGGCTCGAGGGCTAAGTGTATACACTTCGCTTTCGCGTCGTGAAAAAGAGCACTTCTTCCCCTCACTATGGCTACAATTGAAGAATTGTTTTCAGGAACGTTTGAGCATGCACTCGGATCTTTCTCGAAACCACTCGGATCTTCTTCGAAACCACTCGGATGAGGTCCTAGACAACTTGGGAGCACTCGGATCATGCAAGAAAAAGACAGATCAATTACAACCAACGATCGGCCAAGAAGTGCTCGGGGGCTACTGTGGGGGATATAGTACCCGGGTACCTCACGAGCAAGCCTGGCAGCCCACCAATAGGGGGCGGCCCGGCCCACCGTTCTGGACCTGATGATGTGCGGGACAAGTCGGCGCATGTAGGAAGGATCTGGAAAGAGGAGTTCTGATTAGAATAGGAGTTTTTGTAAAGAAGGAAAGGATCCTTAGAGATAGGATCGGATACAAACCGACTTGTAACCCTGCCCCCCGATATATAAGGCGGGTAGGGACCCCCTCCAGAGAACAACTCATCACGAAATCTCATCATCGAAACTCGCAATACAACACCCCAAAACAGGACGTAGGGTATTACTGTCGAGTCGACGGCCCGAAGCTATCTAAATCCTTGTGTCTGTCCACCCTAACCATCTTGCTTCCGATCTTTGCGATCTTCCCTACATACAAATCACTTCCGTGGGCTACCCCGTGGAAGACTGCCGGAGATCATATCACCGACAAGAGATGTATTCGAAAAAAAAGGAAGAGTTGGAGACAATGCTCCATTCGAAAAAAAGAAAAAAGAAGAAGAGAGAAACATCTCAAAAGTATGAGAGAGAGAGAAAATAAGGAGTCCCAAGACCTTTGAGCATCACACCTTCTCCCTCTCCACTTGAACCCATGAATTCCAAAGACCGGAATTTGACGAGTGTTGTCGGTGATATATTCTCCGGCAGTCTTCCACGGGGTAGCCCACGGAAGTGATTTGTATGCAGGGAAGATCGCAAAGATCGGAAGCAAGATGGTTAGGATGGACAGACACAAGGGTTTATACAGGTTCGGGCCGTCGACTCGACGTAATACCCTACGTCCTGTTTTGGGGTGTTGTATTGCGTGGATTTCGCTATGAGTTGAGATGATATCTCTTTGGAGGGGGTCCCTGCCCGCCTTATATATCGGGGGGCAGGATTACAAGTCGGTTTGTAGCCGATCCTATCTCTAAGGATCCTTTCCTTCTTTACAAAAACTCCTATTCCAACTAGAACTTCTCCTTCCAGATCCTTCCTTCGTGCGCCGACTTGTCCCGCACGTCGTCAGGTCCAGAACGGTGGGCCGGGCCGCCCCCTTTTGGTGGTCTGCCAGGCTTCCTCTTGAGGTACCCGGGTACTATATCCCCCACAGTAGCCCCCGAGCACTTCTTGGCCGATCGTTGGCTGTAATTGATCTGTCTTTTCTTGCATGATCCGAGTGCTCCCAAGTTGTCTAAGATCTCATCCGAGTGATTTCGAAGAAGATCCGAGTGGTTTCGAGGAAGATCCGAGTGCATGCTCAAACGTTCCTAAAAACGATTCTTCAAATGTAGTCATAGTGAGGGGAAGAAGTGCTCTTTTTCACGACGCGACGGCGAAGTGAATACACTTAGCCCCCGAGCCTTGGGCAATTTTAGTATGAAATTGGCCAAGGGTCTTCAACTTTTCTCCGTCGAAATCTTGATCTTCAATGGTGTGCACCTCCAGGTGCACCCATTGGGTGTAGCCCCCGAGCCTTGAGCAGAATAGAATATTCTAGTCGAGGGTCAAAAATAAAATATTGTAAAGCTCTTTTTGAACTTAATCCATCAATGGCGTGCACCTCCAGGTGCACCCATTGGGTGTAGCCCCCGAGTCTGGATTCGACTCGGCACGATCGTGTCAAGACTCTAAAAGCCGTGGATCCTGACTGAATTTTTCAGCCCCCATGCCTCTGGGCATGGATTTCGGATAATTTTCTCCTTTTAGGGCATTTTTATTTCCCTTTTTTAAGGAATCTTTTCTCAAGTTCTTTGAACTCGGCGTGACTCCCGAGTCGTGTCCCACAACCCAGCTTGACCATATGGTAAATCACCTTCTCACAAGATTTATACTTGTCAGCACTTGACCCAGATTTCTGAGCGAATTTAGCGATAGTATCGCATGCCTTACGTAAAAATCAATTGCAAGGTTGCAATATTAATTGCAAAAATAAGCCTGGCCATCGACTAATTTTAGCCTCACGACCGAGTGGTTTCTGCCCCTGAACACTAGCTCAGGAACCCACATATTTGTTAATTAACAGAACCGAAGGGTCGTGCCATACTTCAGCCCATTTAGGCCCATTAATCTTGCTAAGCCCATTGTTTCCTAGGGAGGTTGCCTTATGAAGCCAGAATATCGCGAGATATCGCGACTCCATTCCGCATCTTTGAATTCAAAGCGACGGGACGTGCCTGCGTCGGTTGAGTTCCCGAGACACGCATCGCGCCGCACGTGGGAGGAGCGGTTCATTCCATTATAAGCCATCCCCGCCGCAATCTTCTTCCTTTCCTCGCCATTCGCCTTCCTAGCGCCCAAGTTCTCCTCCTCGCTCGAGCGCAAACCCTAGATCCACTTTCATAACCTCCAATCTTCAATCCTCAGCCCCTGCTCGCAGCCATGGCGCCGAAGAGGAAGGAAGCCCCGAAGCGGAAGGAGAGGTGAGGACCCGGTGTGTCCGAGGACCGGTGGATGGTCAGCTTCCTGGTGTGATGAGTGATTGACAACGTGGTGTGGATTGACGTTTCCCTTGGCTCAAGTATTGCAGGTGTAGAATGCGGCTTGGTTGCATTGGTGCAGGTGAAGAACAGGCGCGAAAGGTCTTAACCATGGCGGCCTCCGAGGAGCGGAGAGACAAGTAGGCTTGGTTCGAGGGACCCGGTGGCCAGATGGATCAAGTGCGGTTCACATGCTGGCAAGAACGAGCAAGGGGACGTGGTTTCGGTGCGAGGTAGCGGCTCACAACCGAAGCTCGTACGCGGACGAGAAGCCGGCGCAAGGTGGCGGCTAACAACCGAAGTTTGCGCGCGGGGTTTGGTGATTTGGCCACAAAATCATCGGTGGACGGTTTCCCTTGGTTTGGGCCTCAAAACCAAGGACCGAGGACTCGACGAGGCGAATTTGGGCAGCTGGGCCAGAGTGGCTGCCAGGGGCGGTTTAACCGCCCCCCAGGGGCGGTTTAACCGCCTCCCCCTGGGCCGGCCCAAAATCGGCGTCGAGGAGCTTCGATCCGGAGGACACGCGGCGTGACTGCAAGGCTTGCGTCGGAGGGAAGCTAGCTTGCAGTGGAAGGTGTCCCAGCCGGAAAAATCTTCGCGGAAAATGTCAAATTTGCCCCTGAGGGGTATGTATCACTTAGGGGTAGTTTAGTCTTTAGAGCAGCACCACTTGGACTATATAATAGACCACCTAGGGGCTGGTGGCTGTTATCTAGGTAGTCTAGTTTTATTTCTCTTGCACTTGAACTATTTTCCTTTAGTTTTTCTTTCTAGTTTTCCATAGGCTAGCCAAGTGCTTCACCGGAGAAATCTTTGAGAGGGTTGGATGAAGGGAGGATAGCTAGCCTCTTTGTAAAGAAGTTGACCTCGTGATGTATGGAAGATTTGGCTTTCTTGTATCCCTCTTTGTGTGATTTCATTGTTCATCCCGTGGCTCTTTTTGGCCACTTTGGGAGATTTTCGATTCCTTGTGTTTGAGGTCGTTTCCTTGCGTGTTTGTTTGGGGGATTCACACATGAGGTCGTGGACACTCTTTTCCTGGTGATTTGCCCCCTCAAAACGCAAAGAATCGCTTCGGATTTGGGGATTTTTGGATGAACTCGGGTTGGAAGTGTTCTTCACGAGATCTGAGATTCCGGGAGTTCTAGTGTGTTTGAGGCTGAGAATTTTGGGGAATATACTCCACTGAAGGTGTACATCATCTCCCCAAAGTTTCGTCTCAAGAGCTCAAGCCGTTTGGGAGATCGACTCACGAGTTGACTTTTTCCCAAGAGCTCCCAGTTTGACGCCCCCAGGAGGTTAAACCGCCCCCCCTAGGCGGTTAAACCGCCCCTAGGGAGGTTAAACCGCCCCTGGCTGGGTAGAGAAGGTTTTGCCTCGTTTCGGTTCGTTTTTGTGTTCGTT
>WEIB01000685.1:0-29266 GCA_015476505.1 Urochloa ruziziensis
CTCCTGTACATCGAGAAAAGCCTAGCCTTGACATGGCTATCACCACCGTGGGCTACCTTGAGCTTCTGCCAGATCTGGCAAGCTAGGTCCTCGCCCAAGACACGCTCAAACTCCTCGGCAGACAAAGCACGGAACAAGTAGTCAACAGCTCGGGCATTCGCCTCAAATCTATCCTTTGCATCCTGGGCATCTAAGTTGGTGGGATTGACATAGTTTTCATCTTTCGTCACATCCCACAACAACTTTCCTTTGCCTCGCAAGAAAGCGCCCATATGCGCAACCCAGTTCGGGTAGTTCTTCCCATCGAAGTGCGGAGGCCACGGAACCCCGATCTTGGTACGCCATCTTTGGATCTTAGATGGTTAGAGTCGCAAAGACCCGTAACCGGCTCTGATACCAATTGAAGGACCGAAACGGCGACCAGAGAGGGGGGGAGTGAATGGGAGCCGATAAAAATTCTTTCCAACCGATCCGGCTATTCTCTCAAAACAACTCTGAAACCTCCGAGAGCAATCTTGCCAAGATCACGTAGCCACTGTCAAGCTACTGACCCTAGGAACAAGAAACGAGCAGCGGAACTCGAACCAATCGAAACGAACACCAAAACAATCCGAAACGCGGCTCGATCTAACACACCCAGGGGGGGCGGTTAAACCGACCAGGGGGGGCGGTTAAACCGCCCGGGCCTGGGTGGCTCGGGAAAAAGTCAAAACAAAAGTGGATCTCCAAACCGCTTGAGCTCTTGAGGCGAGATTTTGGTCAGATGATCTAGACCTCCAGTGGAGTGTTTTCCCAAAAGATCTCGGCTCTAACTCAGTACAACTCCCGGAATCGCAGATCTCGCGAAGAACACCATGACCTCGAGTTCATCCCGAAAATCTCAAATCCAGAGCGATTCTCGGCGTTTGGGGGCAAAGGATCACCAGCAAAAGAGGCACAAGGCACTCATACGTGAATCCCCCAAAGAAATCCGAGAGAAAACGCCCTAGAACAAGAAGAACGAAAATCCCCCAAAAATAGCTCCGAAAATACCCACGAAAATAGAAAAAGGAAAGGGAGCTCGGGAAATCAAATCATGGCACAAAGATGAGCAGCACAAACTCAATCACATAACCATGAATTCACTTATACAAACTAGGAATGATTCGAAGTAGTTCTAGATGGAGGGGATGAAGGGGAAAACAAGTTCAAAGTAAAACCTAAAGAGATAACTAGAGAGATAACAGCCACCAGCCCTGAAGGGGCCTATTAGTAGTCCAAGTGGTGGTGCTCTAAAGACTAAACTACCCCTAAGTGATACATACCCCTCAGGGGCAAATTTGACATTTTGATCTCAGATATTTTCCGGCTCGGGCACCTTCCACTGCAAGCTAGCTTCCCTCCGACGCAAGCCTTGCAGTCACGCCGCGTGTCCTCCGGATCGAAGCTCCTCGACGCCGTTCTTGGGCCAGCCCAGGGGGGGCGGTTAAACCGGCCCTGGGGGGCGGTTTAAACCGCCCCTGTCTGCCTCACTCGGCCCAGCTGCCCAAGTTCGCCTCGTCGAGTCCTCGGTCCTTGGTTTTGAGGCCCAAACCAAGGGAAACCGTCCACCGATGATTTTGTGGCCAAATCACCAAACCCCGCGCGCAAACTTCGGTTGTTAGCCGCCACCTTGCGCCGGCTTCTCGTCCGCGTACGAGCTTCGGTTGTGAGCCGCTACCTCGCATCGGAACCACGTCCCCTTGCTCGTTCTTGCCAGCATGTGAACCGCACTTGATCCACCGGCCACCGGGTCCCTCGAACCAAGCCTACTTGTCTCTCCGCTCCTCGGAGGCCGCCATGGCTAAGACCTTTCGCGCCGTTCTTCACCTGCACCAATGCAACCAAGCCGCATTCTACACCTGCAATACTTGAGCCAAGGGAAATGTCAATCCACACCACGTTGTCAATCACTCATCACACCAGGAAGCGACCATCCACCGGTCCTCGGACACACCGGGTCCTCAAATTGACAAGAATAAATGAAGTTAAGACCGAAAGGCCTAGGCCATGGATTGGAAGGTCCACCTACCTAGGATTCTCGGACAACTTCAACTCAACGCAACCAAAACCGCCTCAAAGGACAACATGCAACCGTTGCTGAGCGAGTCGGTGCAACGGAGGGCCGAGAGGGGCCAGTGTCAGGCCGAACGGCCTCCCATAGGCCGGCCGGCCCCCAACTGTCAAGCTTGAGGTGAACGCCACCACAACCGTCATCAGGACATCATCAGGAGCGTCCACAAGAAAGACGGTGACAGATGGCGACAGACCCAGGCCGAACGGCCTAGATCAGGCGGGCCGGCCTACTTTTGTGACCGTTACACCTCCCCTTTCGAGTGGAAGCTAAGCAAGCATGTGGCTTAACATCTACGCTGGCTTCCATGCTTGGGAGGCTATAAAAGGCGCCCTTCACCCCCACTCAAGACACAACAAAATAGAGGAGAAGTGCTACCACTTCCATACTTAGAAAATAGGGAGAGAGGTGAGGTGAGAGTCCGGGAGAGAAGCCAGAGCTGTCGGCTTCTCTTCCACTTTTTACCTCGGCGGATGCGGCTCAACTTCGAGTAACATCCGGGTCTTGTCTGGTAACTCTGGCTTCCTTCTAATTTATTAAGCATTCAGTCTTGCTAGCTTGTTCTCTGGTTCCTCGTTCACTACTTAGTAGTGGGTGCTTTGCTCTGAATTCAAGTGAAGTAGTAATTATTAGTATAGGCGTGGTGCCTAGACTAGTCGTTACCTTGGTTTGCACCCAGTTCAACGGAATAGTTGTGGTAGCCGGCAGGTGGTGACGGCCCTGTCCGGCCGACGTAATCCACCACGTTAGTTCTGGTCTGTAGGACTTAGGGGTAGGCGGTACCACTCCCCTTCTCATCCCTTTCAGTGAGTGGTGGTGTCTCAGGCACCCGAAGTGAACTCTCTTGAACAAGTCTGACTTGCTTGATTTATCGAAATATCCAGTATTGCTACACAAGTACCCTCTCTACCCTCAGCCTTTTTATCTCTTCTTTTCTTTTTGTTGTCAACCATATCCCCCATATTACCCTTTCGGATGAATTAATTAAAGGATTAGTACACTTCTCGTTCCCCGTGGAAATCGATCCCTGGAATACTCCGGGTGAAAGCTACATCGGTATCCGTACGCTTGCGGATTTATCTGTAGGTCATAAGAAATACCAACAGCCGTTACATCTCCCCTTTCGCGTGGATGCTAAGCAAGATGGTGGCGTGACAATTACGCAGGATTCCACCCTTGGGAGGCTATAAAAGGTGCCCTTCACCCCCACTCAAGACCACACCATCCATTCGAGAAAGAGAAGGCTCAAGATGTAGTCCACTATCTTAGAGTAGAGTAGGGAGAGTAGTGGGTGAGTGCTTGGGTGACAGCCAAGCATGTAGAGGGAGTTCGGGAGTCATCTCGGCCTTCCCTCAACATTGTTCCGCCCCCGAGGAATAAAGCTTCAGAGATATCTTCAGTAAATTTCTCGGTCTCTTGCCTTAGTATCTTGCTAGTTTACTCTTTATTTCAGTAATTTATCTTATCTATCATTTGATCTGCGGGTACTTGAGTCTGCGCAAGTGACAGCGACTCTTGTTTGGGGTTTCCTCTATACCCTTCGTGTTGGGTGGAGGTCAGTGGCTGAAAGCTTAGGCGCGGTGCCCGTGCTGGCTAGCCACCTCAGGTTGTGTTGCACCCCACGGAACTGCAGTGGAAGGCGGCAGGTGGTGACAGCCCTGTCCGTCCTTTGTACTCCACCACGTTCGGGTGTACTCATAACAATAGTGCTGAGCCCGGAAGAAGCCCTCTCTCACCCCGTTCTGAGTTCTTCCCGTTCTAGCCGTCGAAGCAGATCATGTTAGATTAAGATAGGTTGTCTGGGGTAACGAGTGACTAACTAAGGTTAAGCTCTCTACACCCTTTACCCTTTCCTCCCCTGGTGGGTCCGGTTAAGATATTTCTAGGCTAGTCGCGTCTACCGTTCCTTGGATTTGGCATCCAGGTTTCTACTCCCCTGATGAAAGGCTACATCGTGCTCCGTGCGCTTGTGGATTTAGTTAGGCTAAGGAGTGCCAACACCGGCCCTCTGCTGTGTCCTCACGCGACGGGCCTTGGCATGGCGGTTAAGCTGGTCGGTAGCATGGCAGTTACGCCGGCTACCGACCTTGGGACGCTATAAAAGGCCCCATCCTCTTCATTCCAAGACACACAACACCACAAGCTCAAGTGAAGCACTTGAAGGAGCTCTTCCACCTTTTTCATTTCTTAGATTAGGATTAGAGTTGGGAGTAGGATTGAGTAGAGTCGAGCTTCGCTCGGAAGTCCGGAGTTTTCGGAGTTCTGGTAATGCTATTGTATCTTTAAGAGTATATTTAATATATTTACTTCTTTACTAATCGCCTTTCTCCGCCTCTTTAGTGAGATGGAAGTGTTCCAAACACAGCCTTAGAAACAAAAGTATATTTTAGCGCATACGATATTATTGACTCGAATATCCACGTAGCGCTTTCCAACCCTAGCAATTTGCACAAATGAAAAAATATTTAGTAAAGCTTGTTGTGAAATTAATCTGAAGATTATATTTTGTTTTTAGAATGCAAACTAGGGATATATCACTGGAGAACCTAAACTAAATACACTAGTATCGGTTTTGATATGGTGAGTTTTGACATCAATTTGCTCCATTGTAATCTATAAGGCAGCGAAGTAAAGATATCCCCATGCCATGCAATGCAATGTGTTCGCAAAAAAAAAATGTAGATAGGGGCCTTATGACAAAACTACCACTCCTACACATATTCAAAAGCATAAGGGTTGGCGTAGATAAATTGTTGATTAAGATATTTATTACAACACAATTGATATGTTCACCTGTTATTTTCTCTGTTATTACTCGTAGCATTAGAGATCCGATTAAGTACACATTAACATGTTAAAATTTATACAAAAAGAAAAGCAGCATAATTTTCTTTTAATTTGGGCCAAAGGGCCTCTGGTCGAGTTGGTTAGAGGAACCCGACGGCAGTCCTTAGGTCCTGAGTTTGACTCCCCGTGGGAGTGAATTTCAGGCTGAGGTTAAAAAATCCCCTCGTCCGTCCCATGTCCAAAGCAGTAGGGGGCACCGGCCCAATTCTCACTTGAGCGATAGAAAGCCACCGTGTACAGGGTGGGTGTGGCAAACTGCTCAAATTAATCCGGCTTAAGTGCGCTAACCTTCCATTGGTCATCACGCAATTAAAACAGAGTAAGATGTCAGTCTGTTGTGTTGAGCCGGATGCAACCACCAACAGTTACCTCGATCGAAACGAGTCATGCAAATACCCTCTCGAAGGAGAGTCCCAGAGATTACAACAATCCACATTTATTTAAAGGTCCCATGTGGCAGAACCGCTCAAATTAATCCGGCTTAAGTGCGTTAACCTTCCATTGGTCATCACGCAATTAAAACGGATTAAAATGTCAGTCTCTTGGGTCAAGCCCGATACAACCACGAACAATTACCTCGATCGAAACGACTCATGCAAGTACTCACTCGAAGGTGAGTTCCAGAGATTACAACAATCCACAATTAATTAAAAGGTCCCAATTGAGGTACTTTATTACAAATAGTTCAAATGCATGAAGTAACGGTGTCTCAGAGTTTTGCAAAGCAGCAGAAACAACTAATTATTCGAAATAACCGTGACATCACGTGAAGCCGTCGTGACATCACTCGGAAGCATCCTCGTCCCAAACACATGTCCAGCCAGGAGGAAGGGTGGTTGGCCAGGTGAGACCTGCAACCAATTCCTCGAGAGCACTACCTGAAAACAATTCCACAAGAAATGCTGAGTATACTAATACTCAGCAACACTTAACCGTCGGGTGTCAGCTACAACACCAACTTCTAGACATGCAAGGCTTTTGGCTAGTGGGTTTGTTTTGCCAAAGAGCGACTAAGAGTGGGTCCTTGCTTTCAAAATTTTAGCATCAAGTTCTAGTTCAAGTTAACCATTCTAGGTAAGCAACCTGCACTAACCAAGTAAGTGGAGCAAGCAATTAAGCAAGCATCAAGTTTCTTTCCATCGTCATGTTCCACTTCTTACTCAATGCGGCACAAAGGTCAAGTAGTCTCATTAGCTGCGAGAAACAGACAGTTCGAACTGATTTTATAACCTTGCAAGGTGGATACTAAATACACGGAAAAGCATCAACCCCGAGGATCGACACTAACCAGGCCGTTCCCATGTCTTCCGGGTTTGTTAATCCGAGCCCACTCCCCCTGGACACAAGCCTTAGCCGGTCATACTTCGCGGCCGTAGCCGGCCGGCCTCGGTCTTGAGCCACGTGTCAGTGACAGGGGGATAAATCCCAGGGAAAGTGAGAGAAGGCCACGCCCCCTTCCGAACAGGTACTAAACTTACCGGCCCATGCCCAAACAAGTGCTTAGTGCTTTCAAACACTTAACCAGTAGTACCGTACCTTTCGGCCTTAACCAATTTTAGCATACACCGATGGGGCGTCTACATGACAAAATCCCCGCCCGTCATCCTTATGATTCCAACATAAGTAAGGCAGTTGATTCCTATATCTCGCGAGTGACAGGAAATCATTCGACTTTTACCGAGTCCTTATAGCATGGCAGCTATCGACCAATCATGCTAGTGTTTCAAAGCTTAGGTACCTGGGATCATGCAACTAAGGTTTCAATTCAACTCCTGAAACGTAAATGCGCAAGCAAACTTAACAAACATAGTTGCATGTATTCAAAACATGGGACATACTCTGGGACTTGCCTTAATCCCGAGTTAAGTTAGTATTGACTCTTCCGAACTTGGTTCGGGTCTTGACTTGCTTGCGACGACGACATTCAGCTTCTTCTCGGGTTGTCCTTCTTGCGCCGGGTGTGACACCCTCAAAATTAATAAGGATTATTTAACTAATTAATAAATAAATTATTAGATTTATAAGGACTATTATAAGCTAGAATGAGAGATATTAGGAATTATAGAATATAAAATAATAACAGAAAAATAAAAATAAAGTTCTATAACTTGAGTGCTTTATAAGGACAAAACTAGTATCGGAAGCCCTAGACTCGAATTAAAAGAACCGAGTTCAAATTTGAATTCAAAAACTCATTTCAAAATCTCTTAGGAAAAGAAAAAGGAATTCCAAGCTTGGTGGGCCAGCCAGCCGCGGCCCAGACCTTCCAAAGTCCGCCTTAGGCCCTCCAACTTCCTCCCCCGGCTCACCCCCGCGCGGCCCAGCCCAGCGCGCCACTCCCCCTTTAGCCTTCCCCGCGAAGTCCACAAACCCCCCTTCAACTTCTTCCCCCGGCACACCTCCGCGCGGTCCGGCCCAGCCCACACCGCCGTCGTCTTCCTCCTCTCTCCTTCCTCCGGTTCCTCCCCCCTCTCTCATTTCTCCGGCGCCTACGCCGCCGCGCGCCCATCCCGCCACCGCGACGCCCCCAGCCTGCGTGGCGCCCCAAAACTAACGCCACGCCACCCCTGCCACACCCAGCGCGAGGGAGGCCATCCCGGCACGGGAGCCCTTCCCCCCTCCATCTCGCCGCGCCCCTGCCGCCGCCGTCGCCGCTCGATTTCCCTCCTCCGGCCAAGATGGGCCAGACAAAGGCACGCGGGACGCGTGTCACCACCACGCGAGGCCACTGCACATGAAGTGCGGTGCCGACACTCCTTCGCCGGCCATTTGCACGAAACGCCGCGGCCGCACGCATCGCACGCCGGCGAGCTCACCATGCTGCGTGTCGTTGCCCCGCTGCCCCGGTGAGCCCCCAGGGAGCGTCGCTGGGCTATAAATAGCCCTGTGCGCGCCCTGGATGGAGCTCACCCTCACCACAAGACCACCACTCCACACCGCACCGCCACCGCGATCACCACCGCGAGCGCAAGAGCGCCGCCGCACTGCTCCAGCAATCCCGCCACTGCCAAGCACTTGAACTCCCCTCCGGCCGCCGCAACATCGCCTGGAGCACCCCGTGGAGCTCAAGAAGCGTAGCGACGGCTCTGGAGGACGCCCGCGCCCTGAGCAAGCACCGCCCGCGCGCCGCCGTGATCTGCAAGCGCCGCCGCACGCCGACGCCGCCACCCCGGCCATCTCTCGCCCCAGCCTCTCTGCGGTAAGCACCCTGCAGCCCTCTACATCCTCCCCAATCCCTCCGTCGCCCTCCACGATGCCCAGCCGAGCCCAGCCAGCGGCCGTGGGCGCCGCCGTGCCCCGGCGAGCCGCCGACCGGCCCTGTCACCTTTCTTCCGCAGCTTCGCGCACCAATACACTCCACGCGAACCCCGGAGTGCGAGTGTCCCTTAACCAAAGCCTAGAAAACCCTCACCGCGTTTTCCCCTTTCCGTCGGCCGCGGCTCGAGCTCCGGCGAGCCCGCACCGCCGCACCAGCTCCCTAACCTCGACGAGAACATCCTCGCCGGGTCCGCCGTGTTCCCCTGAAGCCGTAGGCGCCTTCACCGTCGTGAGAGCCCTCCGGCGAACTCCCCCTGCAGCCCATCCGCGCCGCCGTGAAGCCCGGCAGCCACGCTGGCGCCTGCGTGGCAGCCACGCCAGCGCAGGGCCTGCCTGCCAGCCACCCGCATCGCCACGTCAACCACCACTTCCCCCTCCCCGCCTCGCGTGCACGCGGCCCAGTGGACCGCAGGCCCATGAGCCGCGCGGTCCACACGCCCACAGGCACCGGTCCACAGCATAGTGACCTGCGGGATGGCGCCCATGCTGGCGTCAGCTGGCCCCACTCGTCAGCCGCACAGCCCTAGGAAAAATGCTAGGTACACCCGGCTTAGTGCACCCAAAGAGTTATTTCTCCACTTTAGATATTCCCAAAAATTCCCAGAAAATACCTAAAAATACTAGGGAAAATAATAAGCCATTTAGTACCATCCAAATTATTTGTACCCATTTCTAGGACTTAGAATTAGAAGGATTCTTTTTCCGCCTATAGGAAGCCACCGTTAGCGTACCCCGGTGTATGCCTAATTCAAAATAGAGCCCCATAAATAGCCAATAAATTCCTAAGATTTCTAGAATATATTCTAAGGTTTTTCATAAGGTTAGATTTCCTAGAAGCCTTCCCTAAACTTAGAAATAGTTTATTGCCTTCCACCGACATTTCCAAACCCCGCCAAACCCCGCGTAGACCCTGAGACACCCCGCAAAACCCCGGCAATCCACTGCTCAACTTAGAAACCACCCTTATGGCCATTCTCTCTCTAGCTTCTCCCCTTACAAGTACTTCATTCGCTGTGATGATTGATTAGTCGTATAATTGTATTTGTATAGATACTCCGCCAGGAAATCTCGGGACTGTAGCGCCGGCGGAGACTACCACCGTATCAGGCAAGTCTTAGCAATTTCCTTGCTCATGATAATCAAATGCATTAACATGCTCTTCTCTTAGCTAAATGTCTGTAGTTGCATGGAGAGTTAGCCACTCAGATATTCCCAGCTACTAAGACACTACCCAGAGCCAGAAACCCTGGTTGCGAGAGGCACCCAGGGGGAAGAAGATGCGAGGTAGGGTGGATAGTCTCGGAGGAGCTCCTGTCCAGAGGCCTACCTTGGTCGATTAAGGACCGGTTCTTGGGAAAGTCTTTCCAACGCCATGTACGGCTGTACGGGCCAAAAAGGACATAGCCTTCGGGAATGCCCTGTAATGTGAGGCCTCGACTCACACTCCACCAGCTACCTCTGGCCAAGCTACCCCAGGGGCCACGGTAGGCAACGGAAATGCTGGAGACAGCCCCAGACAGAGGGCTGGGACTGGTCGGCACGGGTCGCATGTGACAGGGCTGGTAGGGCCCACGGGCGATGCATGCCCTAACTTATACGATGCATCAATACCCGGGTTGATGTCCCTGAGTGGACGTTTATGCGATCCCTGTTTAGACCCCAGTAGCATCCGTGGGTAGACCCAGATGGAAGCTGTCCAGAGATGGACGCCAATGGATACGAGTCCCGTAGGGGGGCCCTACCGTTGGCCACGGGAGGATCGCCTGACCGTATAGTTTGAAGAGTACAAACCTCTGTAGAGTTATCTAATCTATCGATAGCCGTGGCTCTCGGATATGAGCCCGTCTGGTTAAAGCTCCCACAGATTAGCCAAGAATAGCCCATAGGAGTGATAATAATGAGATGAAGGTGATTGCGGGATCGACAGAAGGATCCGGGCCAGAATCACCAGGGGGCCTGGTAGGGAGGTTCTTGCCCCTCCAGGACCCAACACCGATTTATTAATCACCGGTCAACTAATAATGCTGTTTATACCTTCAATTGTTCTGTACTTGCTGAGTGCGGTGGTACTCAGACTTGCTTAATCTTGCAGCTCCTTCGGAAGGTCTTCCCTCCCTTCACCGGCTCTGCAAGTCGTCTTGATCAGGTCCTAGTTCCGATCTTTACTTTTCAATTCTGATTAGCCGCTGCCAACTCTTATGCAATTAATGTTTTCCTTTACCAGGAAATGACATTATTTCATGCTAGGTGGGCCCGCCGGGTGGCGGGGCCCACACCGGGGTCGGCTTGTGGCTTCCGTCGGCGAGAGTCGTTCCTATACGAGATGCAATGCATAAGATAATGATGTTATATCGAGCATCGTGTTTCACACGATAAACCCGGGGTGTATAGATTGGCACATTCACCTGGACAAACTTTGTCTAACCTTTCCTTTCTTAATTAAGTTTGTATTTACTCATAAAAAGAAACTTGGGTTTGCGATGGCGATTGTGTACACATCATGTTCTCAAGTTTGTTGTTAGCATTAAATAGCAAGGTGTGTGGTGGTGACATGTGATTAAATTATTTCATTAATTTAAACATGTGATTCCTTCTTTTATTTAGCCGTTTACACATCAAACTTTAACAGTTTATTCTGGTAGTTGGTGTATTATTTTCATGTGAGAAAATTACAGTGTGCTGTCTATATCAACATGGATTACTGACCAAAAACCAACTCAAAAGCATTATACATCTACCACAATAAATCAAACAATACGAGCACGCTAACATCAAGAATAAATCCTAGTAAATCACAGTTTCATCAATTGGTCCTTAGAAAATTATCAGGGCCTATAGTAGTCTAGACAAGCTCACATGCCAAGGGGCAACTTAAAAAGATCAAAGGATCTTGCTGTTTGAATTAGGCAAGATTAAACTGTTATAAATTAAAAGAGCCAGTTAGCCAGATCGAACTAAGCTTTACTATTTACCAGATACTCACCAAAGCATTACAAAAATACTTTAAAAACTTTGGGCTCATTAGTTGAACAGATTAATTAATAAAATTCATAGATCCAGATGTGTGCTGACAGATTAAACAAATCATAACTCCAGATCTATTGTGCAACTTTATGCCATCTTTTTACAGGAGCCTAAACATTGCATCAGCTACAGCATATCCAAAACTTAGCACAAACAAAGTAGTAGAATTGAAACTACGCACAATTTCGTGTTTGAACAGATTCGAACTTAGTTCGAAATCTATGAAGAATACACCAATACAAGCTGTCTAGAAAAGGTAGAACTGATCACCAGGAGTTCAACAAAATTGAGTTTGCGTTTTTCTGATTTTTTCTACGATTTTTAACCCATTTTAGAAGTTCTCAGGTTGACTCAAAAACTTAAACTAGGTCTTTACGGACAGGTCCCTGGGTTGTTGCAGAGAAGACCCTAGAAAAAACTTGATCTTCACAATGTGGTCCCTGGGTGCTCCGGTGATGGTCCGGCCTAAATTCCGGCGAGGGGAGGGTCGGACTCGGTCGGGAAAGGGCATTGGAATGCTTAGGGGCTCACCGGGGTTCGGTTTGATGCGGGAATTGGGTCCAGAGATGGTCGGAGGTGGGGTTGCCGTGGAAGGGCGGATCTCCGGGCGGCCCTGCTCCTGCTCCGGCGAGCTTGGTGGCGATGGCACTCGGCTATGGGCTGGGGAAGCTTGAGTAGCACCAAGGAGGCGCTCTTGGGCATGTCTGCTTTTGCTGATTTCAGAATGGCTGAGGGTCACAAAAATCTCCGTATCTCGTGACTTACTAGCTCAAGGGAGCTGAAATTTTTGTGAGTGACTTCCTTGTGAAATTACATGGAACTTTGGGCATCCCTTGCTAAATCCAGAAATGAAAGATTCAAGTATTTAAAAACTTGAATTAGGTTCCGCTGTCAAGGTTCAGCGATTACAACCACGTATAGTGACAGAATTTAGGGTCAACTCTTACCCTAAGTGTTAACACCTTTCCATGATACTCCAAGGATTCATTCAAATTAACTCTACATCAGCCTATTACATCACTAACTATCACTAAGAGCAATGCAATGATTGATCTTTATTGTCGAAAATCCTCAGATAGAGACTGGTGCTGGGTTGCCATATACTCTCGTCCAATACTTCCAGGATGTCTCTTGTATCCAAGGTATTGCAGTGTATCGCACAAAGAGAAGGAAACCTGTCTTATTGGAGGCACTTTGAGTGGGTTCAATCTTCAGCATCCATGTAAACAGGCATGGGTTCGACCATCTGAAGAAGACAAACAAGAAAGGCTCGATAGACAACAGCGTACGAGGGGACGAGGCTCTGGGCAGCGAAGAAAACGGGTGGAACTCTCAAACTACACCACTAAAAACCCCCAAACTTTACCAGGTTGTACTTTGGGCTGCTAGCTACAAGATTGGTATTCAAAGGTTGGGTTGTTTTTGAGTTTAAGGTGGGTGAAACACTCAATTTTTGAACTTGCTGTCTGCCAGATTTTTTTTCAGCAAACAGGGAGCTCTTGTTTTTAGCATAGCTCAAGTTTTACTTGCTCAAAATCTTAAAATTTTTACCGCAGCCTGGTTACAAATTAGGAACGACTTTTATTTTGGTGCTCGGCCAACTGAGAGGTTTTAATGACCCGAAAAATTTGGACCAGCAGAGAACATAGATTTGACAGCTTTTCAGGAGTTTGTGGGTTTTATGATTTTCATTTCCTTTTAGGTCAAGTTTCCTCAACAATTTTTTAGGTAGTTAACATGATGCAAAAGAACTAAAATTGTCCTCACAAAATACCAAGAAGCCTTGGTGTACGTAGTTAATTGCCGGCGGCGAGGCACAAAATACGTCTCTCCCTATAATAGCTAGTCGTCACTCAGACCAACGGAACTTAAGCGAATGGAGTCAGTGTACCTGCAAGAAAACCATGAACCTTCCATGCCAGCACATCACGGAAGCGTCCCCATTCATTACCGTTCATTTATAAAAACGGCATCCATGCGTTCAACACTGCATGGACAGTGCATCTAGTCTAGGCCGTACGTTCATTTTAAATAGAGCACACAACCCTTCGCATAGCTCGTGATGCGGCATCATGCACATGTCTCGAACATGGCGAACAACCAGGGTGATAGGCCCATTTGAATTAGAACCATACCATCAAGACCTTGCTCACATATAAAACATATGGCGACTCATACACAACCGTAATGATAGGTTCCTTGGAATGGATATCCTATCACCCTTCGTGCACGCGGGGCATGGAAACCAGCGCACGTATAAAACACATGGGCAAGGGTGCTGGGCAAGTTAGTCAAATATACCATAATTAGCAAGGCACCTGAAACAACCGAAATTCCCTTATCGATCCAACGAGTTTTCGCAAAGCACTAGTTGGTCAAGTTTTATTGCAAAAACAAGTGTAATGGAACCGTGTGAACCTCTGGTGCACAACTTTTGCTCTGGTACCAGCTGTGGCAGAACCGCTCAAATTAATCCGGCTTAAGTGCATTAACCTTCCATTGGTCATCCCGCAATTAAAACAGATTAAAATGTCAGTCTGTCGGGTCAAGCCCGATACAACCACGAACAATTACCTCGATCGAAACGAGTCATGCAAGTACTCACTCGAAGGTGAGTTCCAGAGATTACAACAATCCACAATTAATTAAAAGGTCCCAATTGAGGTACTTTATTACAAATAGTTCAAATGCATGAAGTAACGGTGTCTGAGAGTTTTGCATAGCAGCGGAAACAACTAATTATTTAAATAACCATGACATCACGTGAAGTCGTCGCGACATCACTCGGAAGCATCCTCGTGCCCAACAACAGTCCAGCCGGGAGGAAGGGTGGTTGGCCAGGTGAGACCTGCAACCATTTCCTCGAGAGCACTACCTGAAAACAATTCCACAAGCAAGGCTGAGTATACTAATACTTAGCAAGACTTAACCGTCGGGTGTCAGCTACAACACCAACTTCTAGACATGCAAGGGCTTTTGGCTGGTGGGTTTGTTTTGCCAAAGAGCGACTAAGAGTGGGTCCTTGCTTTCAAAATTTTAGCATCAAGTTCTAGTTCAAGTTAACCATTCTATGTAAGCAACCTGCACTAACCAAAGCAAGTGGAGCAAGCAATTAAGCAAGCATCAAGTTTCTTTCCATCGTCATGTTCCACTTCTTACTCAATGCGGCACAGAGGTCAAGTAGTCTCATTAGCTGCGAGAAACAGATAGTTCGAACCGATTTTATAACCTTGCAAGGTGGATACTAAACACACGGAAAAGCATCAACCCCGAGGGTCGACACTAACCAGGCTGTTCCCATGTCTTCCGGGTTTGTTAATCCGAGCCCACTCCCTTGGACACAAGCCTTAGCCGGTCATACTTCGCGGCCGTAGCCGGCCGGACTCGGTCTTGAGCCACGTGTCAGCGACAGGGGGATAAATCCCAGGGAAAGTGAGAGAAGGCCACGCCCCCTTCCGAACAGGTACTAAACTTACCGGTCCCATGCCCAAACAAGTGCTTAGTGCTTTCAAACACTTAACCAGCAGTACCGTACCTTTCGGCCTTAACCAAATTTAGCATACATGGACGGGGCATGTACATGACAAAATCCGCGCCCGTCATCCTTATGATTCCAACATAAGTAAGCAGTTGATTCCTATATCTCGCGAGTGACAGGAAATCACTCGACTTTTACCGGGTCCTTATAGCATAGCAACTATCGACCTATCATGCTAGTGTTGCAAAGCTTAGGTACCTGGGATCATGCAACTAAGGTTTCAATTCAACTCCTGAAATGTAAATGCGCAAGCAAACTTAACAAACATAGTTGCATGTATTCAAAACAAGGGACATGCTCCGGGGCTTGCCTTAATCCCGAGCTAAGTTAGTATTGACTCTTCCAAACTTGGTTCGGGTCTTGACTTGCTTGCGACGACGGCATTCAGCTTCTTCTCGGGTTGTCCTTCTTGCGCCGGGGTCGGCTTGTGGCTTCCGTCGGCGAGAGTCGTTCCTATACGAGATGCAATGTATAAGAGAATGATGTTATATCGAGCATCGTGTTTCACACGATAAACCCGGGGTGTATAGATTGGCACATTCACCTAGACAAACTTCGTCTAACCTTTCCTTTCTTTAATTAAGTTTGTATTTACTCATAAAAGAAACTTGGGTTTGCGATGGCGATTGTGTACACATCATGTTCTCAAGTTTGTTGTTAGCATTAAATAGCAAGGTGTGTGGTGGTGACATGTGATTAAATTATTTCATTAATTTAAACATGTGATTCCTTCTTTTATTTAGCCGTTTACACATCAAACTTTAACAGTTTATTCTGGTAGTTTGGTGTATTATTTTCATGTGAGAAAATTACAGTGTGCTGTCTATATCAACATGGATTACTGACCAAAAACCAACTCAAAAGCAATTATACATCTACCACAATAAATCAAACAATACCAGCACACTAACATCAAGAATAAATCCTAGTAAATCACACTCAAGAATAAATCCTAGTAAATCACACTGTCATCAATTGGTCCTTAGAAAATTACCAGGGCCTATACTAGTCTAGACAAGCTCACATGCCAAGGGGCAACTTAAAAAGATCAAAATATCTTGCTGTTTGAATTAGCCAAGATTAAAATCTTATAATTTAAAAGAGCCAGTCAGCCAGCTCGAACTAAGCTTTACCATTTACCAGATACTCATCAAAGCATTACAGAGCTTCTGTAAAAAGTTTGGGCTCATTAGTTGAAAAGATTAATTAATAAAATTCATAGATCCAGATGTGTGCTGACAGATTAAACAAATCATAACTCCAGATCTATTGTAGAACTTTGCGCCGTCTTTTTACAGGAGGCTAAACACTGCATCAGCTTCAGCATATCCAAAACTTAGCACAAACAAAACAGTAGAATTCAAACTATACACAATTTCGTGTTTGAACAGATTTGAACATAGTTCGAAATCTAATAAGAAAACGCCTATACTAGCTTTCTAGAAAAGGTAGAACTGATCACCTGGAGCTCAACAAAATTGGGTTTGCATTTTTCTGATGTTTCTACGATTTTTAATGCATTTTAGAAGTTCTCAGGTTGACTCAAAAACTTAAACTAGGTCTTTACAGACAGGTCCCTGGATTGTTGCAGAGAAGACCCTAGAAATAACTTGATCTTCGCAATGTGGTCCCTAGGCGCACCGGTGATGGTCCGGCCTAAATTCCGGCGAGGGGAGGGTTGGACTCGGCCGGGAAAGGGCATTGGAATGCTTAGGGGCTCACCGGGGTTCGGTTTGATGCGGGACTTCGGTCCGGAGATGGTCGGAGGTGGGGTTGCCGTGGAAGGGCCGATCTCCGAGCGGCCCTGCTCCTGCTCCGGCGAGCTTGGTAGCGATGGCGCTCGGCTATGGGGCCGGGGAAGCTTGAGTAGCACCGAGGAGGCGCTCTTGGGCTCCTGGACGGCGACGGGAGTGAGCGGACGGGGCGGCACTCCGGCGGCCTTGCGGCGGGATGGCGCGGCAAGGTCGGGGCGGACAGCGAGCTCGTGTCGGGGGCTTTTATAGGTGGCTGAGGAAGGGTGAGGCGTAGACAGCAAGGCTCCTTCCTTGGTAGCCAAGGCGGCCGCCGGGGCGTCGGGGAACACGGCCGTTGGCCGGCAAGCACGTGGCTTGGCCTCGGCGGCAGGTGGATAGGGGCGCCGTGCGGTCGGTGCGGCAGGCGGACGTCACGTCAGGGTCAGGGGCGACAGTGCGGCCGGTCGGAGTGGCAGCGGTGGCCGTGCGCCGCGTGGCGAGCAGGGGCCATGGCGTTGCGTGCGGTCGGGAGCTAGGGCGGGGAACAGGCTTGGCACGGCGCGACGGGCAGGCTTCGCCGGCCACGTGGAGTGTAGAGAGCGGCGCGGCGAGTTTCGGTCGGGGACAGGGAGGAAACCAGGGGCGGCCGGTCAGCATGGTCTGCGGACATCAACGTCCGGGTCCGGAGAGCAGCGCCACGTGGTGGTGGGTGCTGTCGAGCGCGAACGCACGGTGATTGCGAGCGCCGGCGCGAGCTCGTCATTTCGTCCAACACCTGATGTGCGCTGTTTCGCAGGCAAAAATCTCCAAATATTTGAACCGAACTAAAAAATCTCCAAATACAAAAGTCGTGGTTCTGAGTACCCTCTACAACTTTCGTAAAGGGCGACCATAGGAAAACAACTTGGTTTGGGCTGGGAGCGCGCGACGAAGACAGCGTGAACTTCTGTGTCGGTCTGGGTGAACTTCTGGGGTTCGACTGATTTCGACTGAGTTTTTAGGCATGTTGCACTCAAAATCTCATCGAGCTCCAATTGACAAAGTCGTGTCCCATGAAAATGTGAACAACTTTTGTATTGGCACATTTTTGAGTTCTTAAGTGAAAATTCGAATTTGAACCATGCCAACCGAGAAAGGTCAAAGTTCACCGAGTTGCCAGGAATTCATTCGACTTAATCCTCTTCCCGAGCAAATTTAAAAATGCTTAGGGTATGAATACTTGATGGAGAACATGACCAAGGGCAAGTCCAAACATCAATGATTCAACTTAGAGAGAAGTTCATGAAAAGTTATATATGGAAATCCAAATGGCAAGCCTCAACTTTTGGGAAAAACTGCTGCTGTCCAGACTTAGAAAATTTTCTAAGTGTTGGCTGAAAAACAGGTTTGACTGCTGTTTGACCATGATTTAGAGCATCTTCCACTCAAAATTTTGAAAACCACCAATTAACAAAGTTGTTCCTTATAAAATTTGGGACAACTCTGTTATTGACAGATTTTCAAGTTTTTAAGCGAAATTTTGAATTCAAATCAATTCAAGCTCTAAAGGTTCGGTGCATGAAATTTTAATCCATTATTTCATGCGTTGACTTTGGTCAAAACCACAAGTTTAATTGTCCATTAAGCCTTACCGAGGTGATTAGACATCAGAAATGTCACATCCCAGTTGAGATACTTTATTACAAACCAGTTCAATGCATAAGTAACAGTTGTCTCAGAGTTTGAAAAGCAGCGAAAATAAACTATTTATTCGGAATGGTAGTAACATCACGTGAAGCCGTCGTGACGTCACTCAGAAGCATCCTCGTCCCAAAAAACAGTCCAATCAGGAGGAAGGGTGGTTGGCCAGGTAAGACCTGCAACCATCTCCTCGAGAGCACTACCTGAAAACAATTCAACAAGCAAGGCTGAGTATACTAATACTCAGCAAGACTTACCCATCGGGTGAAAACTACATCACCGACTCCTAGACATGCAAGACTTTTGGCTGGTGGATTTGTTTTGCCAAAGAGCGACTAAGAGTAGTTCCTTACTTTCAAGGTTTTAGCATCCGGTTCTAATTTGAGTTAGCCATTCTAGGTAAGCCAACCTATACTAGTCAAGCAAGTTGAGCAAGCAATTAAGCAAGCATTCTGTTTATCATCGTCATGTTCCATTTTCTTACTCAATGCGGCACAGAGGTCAAGTAGTCTTATTAGCTGCGAGAAACAGACAGTTTGAACCGATTTTTATCCTTGCAAGGTGGATACTAAACACACGGAAAAGCATTAACCCCGAGGGTCGACGCTAACCAGGCCGTTCCCATGTCTTCCGAGTTTGTTAATCCGAGCCCACTCCCCTTGGACACAAGCCTTAGCCGGTCATACTTCGCGGCCGTAGCCGGTCGGCCTCGGTCTTGAGCCACGTGTCAGCGACAAGGAGATAATCCCAGGGAAAGCAGGACAAGGCCACGCCCCCTTCCGAACAGGTACTAAACTTATCGGTCCCATGTCCCAAACAAGTACTTAGTGCTTTCAAACACTTAACCAGTAGTACCATACCTTTCGGCCTTAACCAAAATTTTAGCATACACAGACGGGGCATCTACATGACAAAATACCCGCCCGTCATCCTTATGATTCCAACATAAGTAAAGCAGTTGATTCCTATATCTCGCGAGTGACAGGAAATGACTCGACTTTTACCGAGTCCTTATAGCATGGCAGCTATCGACCTATCATGCTAGTATTGCAAAGCATAGGTACCTAGGATCATGCAACTAAGGTTTCAATCAATGCCTGAAACGTAAATGCACAAGCATAACTTAACAAAACAAGTTGCATAGGTTCAAAACATGGGAATGCTCCGGGGCTTGCCTTCGGGCACGATGTTAGCATGGGGTTCCTCGGCAGCTGCGTGTTTGCATTCCTTAGCCTAACTAAATCCGCAAGCGCACGGAGTACGTTGTAGCCTTTCACCAGGGGAGTAAGAACCTGGATATCGAATCCAAGGAACAGTAGACGCGATTAGCCTAGAACTTTTCTAACCGGATCCACCAGGGAGCACTGAAGGACCGAAACAGCGACCAGAGAGGGGGGGAGTGAATGGGAGCCGATAAAAATTCTTTCCAACCGATCCGGCTATTTTCCCAAATCAACTCCGAGGCCTCCGAAAGCGATCTTGCCAAGATCACGTAGCCACTGTCAAGCTACTGGCCCTAGGAACAAGAAATACGCAGCGGAACTCGAATCGATCGAAATGAACACAAAACGGCCCGAAACAAGACTCGATTCAACACACCCTAGGAGGGGGCGGTTAAACCGGGTCAAGGGGGCGGTTAAACCGCCCTGGCCTGGGAAGCTCGGGAAAAAGTCAAATCAAAAGTGGATCTCCCAAACCGCTTGAGCTCTTGAGGCGAGATTTTGGTCAGATGATCTAGACCTCCAGTGGAGTGTTTTCCCAAAAGATCTCGGCCTCTAACTCACCACAACTCCCGGAATCTCAGATCTTGTGAAGAACACCATGACCTCGAGTTCATCCCAAAAATCTCAAATCCAAAGCGATTCCCGGCATTTGGGGGCAAAGGATCACCAGCAAAAGAGGCACAAGGCACTCATACGTGAATCCCCCAAAGAAATCCGAGAGAAAACGCCCTAGAAAGAGAAGAACGAAAATCCCCTAAAAATAGCTCCGCAAATACCCACGAAAATAGAAAAAGAGAAGGGAGCTCGGGAAATCAAATCATGGCACAAAGATGAGCAGCACAAACTCCATCACATAACCATGAATTCACCTATACAAACTAGGAATGATTCGAAGTAGTTCTAGGTGGAGGGGATGAAGGGGAAAACTAGTTCAAAGGAAAAACTAAAGAGATGACTAAAGAGATAGCAGCCACTAGCACTGGGAGGGGCTATTAGTAGTCCAAGTGGTGGTGATCTAAAGACTAAACTACCCCTAAGTGATACATACCCCTCAGGGGCAAGTTTGACATTTGGTTCTCAGATATTTTCCGGTTGGGACACCTTCCACCGCAAGCTAGCTTCCCTCCGACGCAAGCCTTGCAGTCACGCCGCGTGTCCTCCGGATCGAAGCTCCTCGACGTCGGTTTTGGGCTAGCCCAGGGGGGCGGTTAAACCGGCCCTGGGGGGCGGTTAAACCGCCCCTGCCAGCCACACTCGGCCCAGCAGCCCATCTCCACCACGTCGAGTCCTCGGTCCTTAGTTTTGAGGCCCAAACCAAGGGAAACCGTCCACCGATGATTTTGTGGCCAAATCACCAAACCCTGCGCGCAAACTTCGGTTGTTAGCCGCCACCTTGCGCCGGCTTCTCGTCCGCGTACGAGCTTCGGTTGTGAGCCGCTACCTCGCACCGGAACCACGTCCCCTTGCTCGTTCTTGCCAGCATGTGAACCGCACTTGATCCACCGGCCACCGGGTCCCTCGAACCAAGCCTACTTGTCTCTCCGCTCCTCGGAGGCCACCATGGCTAAGACCTTTCGCGCCTGTTCTTCACCTGCACCAATGCAACCAAGCCGCATTCTACACCTGCAATACTTGGGCCAAGGGAAACGTCAATCCACACCACGTTGTCAATCACTCATCACACCAGGAAGCGACCATCCACCGGTCCTCGGACACACCGGGTCCTCAATCTCCCCCTTGATGAGTGCATTGACAACACACACATAGTAACCATTGAGATAAAGAAAATGTAAAAGAAATTGAAAACAAGACTCAAGCAAGTGACTAAAAGCAAGAACAAGCTGAGAACAAAGTCACTTCGCAAGAGAAAGCTCCAGAAACGCCGACCCTTCAAGAAGAAGCGAAAGGGCTCAACACCATCGGCAAAAGAGCAAAAGCACAAAGCACAAATCACAAATTTCCAATTCACTTTTCAGAACACTCAAAGCACTCCCACTGGAAAGATGCAACTCCCCTTGAACAAGTGAACTTGTGCGTGCGAAAAACACTCGAAAATGGCTCAAATCTTGTGTTTAACCGCACCTGGCAGATGACCAAACTTGAAAATGCCAAAATTGCACAAACAAACTCGCAACGATGTCGTTCCAACTTGAAACCTTTCAAATATGCTCAGCAAGATATTTCCTTGCTCAAACTCTCAGAAACTTCACAAATTTTCAAAAACTCTCACTTGGGCAAAACTCTCAATCTCTCACACAAAACCAACAACTTCTAGAGCAAAAGCTTTCTTGTAAACTCAGCAACATCTCCCCCTTGCAAAATGCTCCAAAAATTCTCCCCCTTGTTGACAATGCACAAATCAAGGAAAAATGTACAAAATGCAACTACAAGCTTCTCAAATATACAATGAGCAATACAAAATGCTACAAGTTAGAGAAGAGGCAAACAAGATAGTTCATCATGTCACACGGCATTGCCATCAAGAAGGTGAAGACATATATCCAATTGACAAAGCCATGAGCAAGTTGTGTAGTTTTATCAAAAATGTCACCACATGAGCAAAGTCTTAACCATGGATTGTTTAAGCAAAAATGAACTTCATCTCACCAAAAACATGGAAGGATAAGCATTCTTGACAAAAGATCATTATAAACGCCCAAGTTCTACCTCATGTCATGTCAAAGCACGGAGCCATGTGTTCACTTCTCATGGGAGACTTCTCTGGCAAACAACATGCAACCGCTTAGCACCCATGTGTGCAAGTGTGTGCAATGGAGGTCCGAGAATCAGAGGTACATGGCGCTCCCCCTCTCCCACCTCTCCCCCGGCGACTCGCGCTCTCCCTTGGCGGCTCGGTGACTAGCCATGGTGACATCTGATCTCTCTCGCCATGACTGGGCTCTCCGACCTGGACTTCGGCCCGGGTCTTGAATTCCAGAATTTGGTGAGGCAACGCTTCTCCTCCCCGGTCAGTTTTTCTCCCACTCCTTCGGCTTCGGAGTTCTGGCTAGTTTGTTCCTTCGGCCGTTCATCTATTCGCCTCAATGTGGATTCAGTTGGATTGATTCTTCAATCTGTTCTTGGTGGTATTGATAAAGATTTCAAAGTGTTGCATCTTCTGGATGGATGTTTAGATTCTCCGTTTTTTCCAAAAATGTTGGGCTGCTGGTGTACAGACTCAACAAGTGCTTATGCAAGTATTTTAATATCTTCTTTGCTCTTTGGGGTAACGGTGGCCCGAATTGGAGGAAGGAATACAATCTCTGGTGCCTTGAGGAGGCCTCCAAATGGACAGAGGTCTCCCATTCGTCCAAACGAAGCTATGCTCAAGTAGTTCGTTCCCCATTGACTAAGCCTAAATCTGCTTTCTCTCGCCTCTCGTTCCCGGCGAATTATGATCCGAGGCCGGTTAGGCCCCAAAATCCCTCCTCAGTTTTTCGTCGCCTTCGTTATCCTACAGATTATTTCTCTAGGAATTTCTCAGATTCGTCCCAGCGTGTTCTTCGCTGGAAACAGAAAACTGGAAGGGAAGTTGATCAATGGAAACTGTCGCCGCAACGCAATCTACGGGGTCTTTCCCCGGTATCGGCGGGCAGAGAGGGTTCAAATTTGAAAGATGAAGGCCGGCCAATGGGCCCTTGTGGGAGGTGTTTGGCCCATGGGCATGATAAGCGCCACTGCAATTCGGAGATTCGCTGCCGTCGTTGTTTTGGATATGGCCATCTGCAGTCTCGCTGCTGGGCTAACAAACAAGGGAAGCAAATCTTTCGCCTGAAGCAGTTCCCGGTTTCCAAGGAATCTACCCGACCGTCTGAGCGAAATAAATGCACATCCCATCCTTCTCCGTCGCCTATCTCTCTAGAGGGTGCCCCTTCGTCTCCAAGCTCCTGCCCCAAGAAAACCCCTCGCCGCCTCCTCCGCCGCCGCTTCCCGCCTACCTCGCGCAATCCATGGCGAACTTTCAGGTGGATCCCCGTCCCTTCGTTCCTCCGGGCTTCGTCCTCCAACCCCGTGAGATTGTCAGAGAGCCTCTTAGGATGAGGAGCTTCATTGCCTTCTCCCTCGAGAAGCTGAATGAAGATCTAGCCATTGCGGTGACTAGAGCCAAGGATCGCCAAGGATGACTTCGGGCCTTTTGCAGAGGCGCTTCGCCAGTACCTGAAGGAGCATCATGTTCGTGATCCAGAGATCCAGCTTTGCCCGATGGGGGAAGCATTTGTCAGGTTTGATTCCCCAATGCAGCGAGAATCTTTTATCCTTGGTGGCCCTAGGCAGTTCAATGATTATCAGCTCTGTTTCCTGCGTCATGATGAGGGCCCGAATATGAGAGATTTTGATTTGGATAGATCTGTTTGGCTCATGCTGTTGTGTTTCCCTCCTGATGCCAAGAACATGCTTAGTTTGGTGGATAAGAGTTTGTCTGGTTTTGGTCAGCTGCTGCACATTCATCGCACTAGTAGCGCCTCAAGGTTGGTTGTTCGTGTGCTAGTCAATAAGGATGCTGATGTCCCTGATAGTGTCACGGTTTCGGTTGGCACTTATCCGCGGGTGCGCACATGGACAGTTCCTATCTTTTTGCTCTGTGCTACAGATGTTGTGCTGGGTGGAGATGAAGATCCTCTCCCTGTTGATGGTCCGACTCACCGCTTGCCCCATCCTGCTCCTGGGTGGATGGGTCCCCAGCAGGGTGCTCATAACATGGGAGATTCTGGCTCAGTTAATTTGGGGGCTAATCTGAATGACATGGAAGGGGTGGAAGCTGAGGGTCAGCACTGTGCAGATGTTGATCAGAACCCAGGACCAGAGGAGCAGCTGCAGGAGGATCTGATGCAGAGTGATGGTAAAGCAATGCCTGCTCTGAACCCCCCTTGGGAGTTCTGGCTGACTTGGTTGCTCCTGGGGGTATCAAAGATCCCTCGACTTTTCTCAATCAGGTGATATGTCTTTCATTCTCTGCTTTGCCATCAATCCCTATCTGTTCATGTCCTTTTAAATCCTTATCTATGTTAGTGCTTGATCTCTCCACACTGCTGCCTCCTTATTTGGTTACTGATCCTATCCGTTGGTACTTGGCAAAGGTGCTGGTTGACCCTGATGAGGTCATGGTGAAGGCCAAGAGATGTCTGGTGATGGAGGAAAATGCAGAGGAAGATGAGCTTCGCATCATCTCCAAGGAGCAAGCCACCCCCAAGAACAAGGGGGCCAAGAAGCGTCGGGCTAGGAAACTCCGTGAACCTCTGGGGAAAAAGTTTGTGCGTCGTAGTGCCAGGCTGAACAAAGAGCTTGATGGCTACCGTACCAGGGAGGCAAAGCAGGCACAAGAGCTGTCCATGGAGGAGGCAGGGGCTGAGGCTGAAGCAGAAGTTGTCATGAACCCTGCGCCCCTGGCCATGGTTCCGATGGAAGCCTCTGCATATGTTGGAACATCTGTTGGCATGGCGGATCCTGCTCCCTTTCTCAGTGTAGAGATTGCTCAGTCCATGGCGACGGCTTTCTGAAGATCCTGCCTGGTGCAGTGTCTTCTGCTACCCTCCTGGAGTCCTCTGATGATGATTAAAACAGGATATGTAGCTCGTGGTGGTCTCTTCTCCACCATCTTTTGCTTGTTCGGGCCTGCGTGCCTAGTTTATCATCTTTTCGTTTCACTAGTTGTGAACTCGTGCTTGAACTCGTGCTTGGTGCTGTGTGATCCAGACAGCTTTTGGGTTGATCAGTCTATGTCCATCGCTCTTTATCCATGTCTGTGTGATATTTTCTCTGCATTGTTGAGCTGTTATGTTGTTGGTCTCAGGTTGATTTTGGGGCCCCAAATGCTTCTCTCGCTTTTCCATAGTTATCATGAATAATACAAGATCCTGGAATATTTTAGTTTGGAACATTAGAGGGATTAATTCTCAGGACAAGTGGGATTGCTTAAGAGACAAAATCAATGAGTCTAACGCCTCTATCATTTGCTTACAAGAAACAAAACGTGAGGTCTTTGATTTGCAGTATCTCAGAAACTTCTGTCCTCGACAGTTTGACAGATTTGAGTTCTTCCCATCAGTAGGAGCATCTGGTGGCTTATTAATAGCTTGGAATGGGTCCCTTTTTAATGGACAGCTAATTGTGGCTAATTCATATTCTATCACAGTGAATATGGTATCTCGGATTTCTGGGAAAAGCTTTCATTTATCTAATATTTATGGGCCCTCGGCTTCTAATGAGAAACCAGCTTTTATTAACTGGTTATATAACTTTGACACATCAGATTATGAAGATTGGCTTCTAGCTGGTGATTTTAATCTTATCAGATCACCAAATAATAGAAATAGGCCAGGGGTTCACATGCTGATATGCTGGCCTTCAATGATCTGATCCAGCATCTTGACCTGGTGGATATTCAGTTTGTTGGAAGGGATTTTACATGGAGCAATATGCAGAATGAGGCCTTATTGGAAAAGTTGGATTGGGTGTTCACATCAGCTACCTGGGGTCTTGCTTACCCTGATACTAAGGTTTTGCCTCTCTCAAGGCCTATTTCTGATCATATCCCTTATATAATCAAGGTTAATACCATGATTCCAAAGGCCAAGATTTTCAGATTTGAGAAACTTTTGGGCAGATTTCAGTGAGTTCATGGGTACTGTTGATCTACATTGGAATTCTAATCCAGTGTTTGCTAATCCTGCTAAAACTCTAGCTGGTAAATTTAAACAGTTAAGGAGAGGGCTGAAGACTTGGAGCAAAAATCTGTCTAATCTGTCTAAGCTTATCAATAACTGTAATTGGACTCTTGCCTTTTTGGATGGGTTAGAGGACCAGAGACCTCTTGGTACTGTGGAGAAAAACCTGAGAAGGATTGTCAAAGGACATTTGCTGCAGCTTTTGGAGGCCAAAAGAAAATATTGGAAGCAAAGAGCCACAATTAGATGGGTCAAGTTTGGGGATGAAAATTCCAAATTGTTTCAGGCTTTGGCAACTTCTTCTTACAGATGTAATTACATTACACAAATTCAACTAGAAGATGGATCTTTTGTAACAGATCATGACATAAAAGCTGGGGTTCTGTGGAATGCCTATAAAGACAGATTGGGTATCTCAGAATTTTCAGAGTTGCATTATGAGCTTTCCTCCTTAATTGAACAAGTTCCACTTCCTGTGCTTGATGAACCCTTTTCCAAAGCTGAGATTGATGCTGCAGTTAAAGACATGCCATCCAGTCATGCTCCAGGGCCTGATGGCTTCAATGGTTTCTTCATGAAGAAATGCTGGCATATTATAGCTGAGGATCTATATAAGCTTTGCCAACAGTTTTGTGATGGTTTGGCTGATCTGACTCCAATTAATGGTTCCTTCATCACACTCATCCCCAAGGTTGATTCACCCCGGACAGTTAATGATTTTAGGCCCATTTCTTTACTTAATTATTCTTTGAAGCTCCTCACCAAGCTCTTAGCAAATCGACTCCAAGGGGTAATTATGTCAGTAATTCACAAAAACCAGTATGGCTTCATAAAAGGAAGATCAATTCAAGATTGTCTAGCCTGGGCTTTTCAATTTTTACATACTTGTCACTCATCTAAAAAGGAGATTGTTATTCTTAAGTTGGATTTTGAAAAGGCTTTTGATAAAGTTGAGCATGAAGTTATTTTAAGGATCCTCAGAGCCAAAGGTTTTTCTGTTAAATGGGTCTCATGGATCAAAGCCATCCTTTGCACTGGGACATCATCTGTGCTGCTTAATGGTATTCCAGGAAAATCTTTCACTGCAAAAGAGGGGTTAGGCAAGGGGACCCCCTTTCCCCACTTTTGTTTGTGCTTGCAGCTGATCTTCTTCAATCTATTATTAATAAAGCTGCCTCCCAAGGTCTTCTTAAACACCCTTTAGGAGAAAATTTTGTGGATGATTATCCAATTGTGCAATATGCTGATGATACTCTCCTGGTAATGCCAGCTGATGCTTGGCAACTCTTTTGTCTCAAGGGTTTGCTAAGAAGCTTTGCTGATTCCACAGGATTAAAGGTTAACTTTGCAAAATCCTTTTTGGTACCAATCAATATTTCTAGTGAAAAGGCTCTACATCTGGCCAGAACAATTGGTTGTGTGGTGGGGTCAACCCCTTTTACCTATTTGGGGTTACCACTTGGCACCACAAGGCCTGGTTTTAATGAATACATGCCCCTGTTGAACAAGATTGAAAAGAGAATGATGGGCATCAATCCTTTGTTATCATACTCAGGAAGGTTAATCATGGTAGATTCACTGCTCAGCACTACACCTACCTTTTCATGGGCTTGTTCAAGTTTCCTGTTTGGGTTATTGAACAAATTGATTCTTATAGAAAACACTGCCTTTGGGACAGAGGTGATGTTAACAGAAGGGGTGGGTGCTTAGTGGCTTGGTCAGAAGCTTGCAGGCCAAAGAATGAGGGTGGCTTGGGCATTTTAGATTTAAAATCTCACAACAAGGCTCTACTCCTCAAACATCTGGACAAATTCTATAATAATGTTGATCTTCCATGGGTGAAGTTAACTTGGAATACTTGCTACTTCAGGCCCCTTGTTCCTCATGCTCGCTCTCAGATTGGCTCCTTTTGGTGGCGAGACATTCTTTCTCTTTTCAACATCTACAAGGGTTTTACGAAGTGCACTGCTAATATGGGGAATACAGTGTCATTTTGGAGTGATGACTGGAGTTTGGGATGTCTGAAGAATAGGTTTCCTCAGTTGTTTTCTTTTGCTAAGAAGCAAAACATTTCTTTGCAGAGGTACCTTGCCTTGGATGTCAGTGGCATTTTCTACACTCCCATGTCGCAACTTGCTCTGGAACAGTTGGGGGAGCTTAACACGCTGTTGCTTAACTTGAACTTAAATCCTGATGTTCATGATGCTTGGATATGTACTTGGAGTTCTGGTTCTTTCTCTTGTAAACTTGCTTACAAAGCACTTATTGGTTCAAGACCAGCTTCTCCCCTTTTCAAATGGTTGTGGAAAACCAGCTGCAGACCACGGCTCAAATTCTTTTTCTGGTTGCTGCTTAGGGATCGGCTGAACACCAGGAACATGTTGAGAAGGAAAAACATGGTACTCCAGAGCTACTGTTGTGGTCAGTGTGATCAATCTACTGAGGAAAGTTTGATGCACCTCTTCTTCATGTGTCCTTTCAGTAAGGACTGTTGGTCTGATCTTGGCATTGTGTGGAATTTAACTCTTGATCCCCTTGAAATGGTGCTTCAAGCTAGGCAGGACTTTGGTCTAAAATGCTTCAGGGAGATCATGATTACAGCATGCTGGTGTATTTGGTGTCATCGGAATTCCATCTTTTTTGATAATGCTAGTTCATCTCTGGATAGATGGAAAGCTCTTTTTAGGGAGGAAATTTCTAAGGCGTCTATTAGAGCCAAGCCTTCCCTAAAGATTGTTCTTGATTCTTGGATATGTAATAGGTAGCCTTTCTTTTGCAGCTAGTTAGGGTCTCATTTTGGGTCTTCGACCATGTACATGTACATATTTTGCTCTTCTTTCATTTATTATAAAAGAGTCAGTGGGGACCTTCCCCACTGTTATGCTCAAAAAAAAAGTATGTGCAATGGTGAAAGCATGGAGACATGAGCATAATTTTATGCAAATATATCTTTTCTATCTTTCTTCTTTCATGCATAGGACATCTCATTTCTCAAGTTTTTCAAATTACGCATGGTACATGAAATGTCTTTGCGACAAAAGAAGCTTATGCTCCTCCACAAGATAAAGCATGGGCTAAACATTTACAATGACAAAGATCTTGACCCAATTGAAAAGAATATCACATCTCATGATCTTAAGCAAGAT
>WEIB01000686.1:0-32295 GCA_015476505.1 Urochloa ruziziensis
GAAGAGTATCTCTGCCCTGTTGATGCGGTTGTCCAGGAAGTAGTTCAGTGTTGTGCCTGGAAACACAGAGATAGCACATGTGTATGACATTCATAAACATCCACAAGTCAAGAGAATGAGCCCATGTGTCTCATAGCATAACCAAATTAAACCATAACCATCAAGGACATAGGAGTGATAAAAAATATCGTCTGCCGTACCTATGACCACCACCATGCTGCAGCTGATGACCTCAGTCACGGAGAGACCCACATAGGCCCAAGCATACTGGGTCGACAGGTTCCCAAGGCTGAGCACCAACCCTCCCGCCATTGCAAACAGCACCGAGGGCCAGTTGTCCTTCAACACAAAACTCATTCAAATTTCAGAACCATTCAGATTTCGTCGCAAGAATGTTGTCATTCAGATTCAAATCACACACCTGGCTTAGCTGCGGGACGAAGGTTGGGCTTGGTGCCCCCGAGCTGGCCGAAGGTGAGGGCGATGAGCACGGCGGCGAGGAAGTTGGTCAGGGAGTAGTCCAGGTAGGTGTGCTGCGGCAGCCGGCCACGGCGCTCCAGGAGCGTCAGGAGCGCCGGCCAGGTGCCCAGGAACAGCAGCGACGCCAGCATCAGCGCGATGGCGCCGGCCTTGTCATCGATCACCAGCATCTTCAGGTGGCCTCCTGCTCTGATCGAGGCCGGCAGGGTGTTCAGGTTAATCAGAAGAGGGCAAATTCGAGCACCTGCGTGCAGCAGATGTTTGTCACGTCTGTCAGAGAATTGGGATGCTAGTTTGCAAGAAGACGGCCGGGTTTCGGAAATTCATGCCGTCTGATCTCTGCAATAATTGACAAAGGTTCCATGAACTGAAATCAATTTTGGGAGCGTCTCTATAACTGATCACGAAGCGTTCCTCCTGACGCTTGCTAAAGGAAAATGGAACTGGAGAATCAATAGCTGTACCTAATCTTGAGAACTTGCTATCTTTCGCAGAAGGGAGAAGAAACGAATAATCCATGACCATGAACAGGGCACTCAAGAGTCAAGACGAACAAGAACACCGCCACTTACCTCGTGGCAAGCAGTGAGCAGAGAAGAAGACGCGCATGCGACAGCACGGTCCATGGCCATTTTAAGTCAGCTAGAGCGGCAAGTGCAAAGCGCGGCTCCGCTGACGCGAGAATCTGGCGAGATCCTGTCACTAAAAAAAAAGTACTCCAACTTGACGACCGATCTGCAAGAATTGAACTCGTGACGCTTCTTACCCTGATGGAGTTTGAGCTTTTTTTTTCTTTTATGGGGAGCGGGAGAGGAGGAGGATGAGACGCGACAAGCGACGATGCCTCCTCGTGTCACCGTATAGTAGAGAATGATTGGATCCGAGCAAGACAGTGACGCCTGGGTCTTTTCCTCCAAGCATATGGCGGCGACCAAGGCGACCAAGACAGGAGACGTAACGTTCGGAGCCACACGAACCCTACACGTTTCTGAACAGATCATGGCAGGCAGTGTCCTTCATTCCACCTGATACACACCGTTGGTGTTAATTTGTTCTCCGTTGGATTTTTAGTCCAATATGGGAGTTGTACAGATATGGATCAATCAACAATACATGTGTCTGAATGAAAAGACACACCGAATCAAAGGTTGTCCTGTCCATTCAGCATATATATCAGACCAGTATGAAGGCACAAGGGCAAAATGAAAAGGTAAATGTAAATAAAACTCACAATTAATTTGAATAAAACAAATTGTGGAATGGTATGCTAATAGAATACAAATTAATTTAGAGGTTCGAAAGCTTTGTAAATCTATCTCTATCCAACCTGTAGTGTATACCAATCACATATACTCCGAGTAATTCCACTGTGATCAATTAAGTAATGGTTTGGATTTAATCTCAAGTCAATAGACAAAAAGAAATAAATAATCGTCTGAAAGAGGTATTTTTATTTTCACAATAGTTTTCTTTTGAATCCAATTTCGAGTTCGATTAGAAGTATAGAAAGGCCATGAGAAGGGGAAAAGAAAAATCAAATACTTTTAATTGGTTCCCATTTTTGCAATTTTCTTATTATCTATTCCATTCATTTTTATAGATATAGAATACTTTAGTATTTTAAAAGTAAGAACAGGGCCCTCACAGCAAAGAAGTCGAACATGAAAAGTTCAAACAAAATACGTAACGGCAACGGGCTCACTCTTCCAAATGATATTTCCAAAGAAAAAAAAAATCTCATCACCATGCGGCACTTGCCCTCTAGCTTGCGGCCACGAGTCCCTGGCTCGTCAGCTCGGCAATGAATAAATGACACGAAATTCTCACGTTACCCAGCTCACATGATCACATCGGCCTATTAAGCTAAGCAGAGTTCAGCAATGAGGATCGCAAAGAAATTTCCGCAAAAATACCAAGAGACCGATCTTCGTGCTCTGCTGGTATTGAGCAACAGTTGTTTGGCAACTGACACTGACTGCACGAAGGCAGAGGTATTTTGTTCCTTGTAGACTGGAATTACAGTGAACTGAGAACAAGAGCTGATGTCCTGATCAGTAGGTGCTGGAAATGGACAGAAGAGTGCTCAAGGATCTGGGATACCATTTGTCCGTTCCGACGCCGAACACTTCCCTACATATCGTTTTGGGATGCCAGGCTGGTCGTAATGTAAGAGTGGACCAAGAACATAAGATAAGACTGCCAAAATGACATTAAAACAGGAATGTCTGCCATCGTTTGCCAGCAGAGGTGCAACGGAGCAAGTCAAATACAGCACACCCTTCGACAGTTCGGCAAACTCAACAAAGTGCCTCGTTCCGTTATTTAGACAGAAGAGACTGTTAACAGAAAAACACAAGCAGATTGTTCTGGAATCTGATCCGGATGATCATCTCACCTCACTTTTACTGGTACTCTAGGGTAGATTTGGAGGACAAAAACTAGGCCCTTTTGTCGGCGTAGTTGTCAGGCTCGTCGTCCTTCAACAAATCGTCCATGATTTCGTCGTTCTTGTTGCCGCTGAAGCTGGCACCTGAAAACTGATCACCACCGGTGGAGCCACTGGCAGCACCAAATCCACCAGCAGGGTTTCCACCAAACCCACTGTCACCACCAAAGTTGATGCCAAAGTTGTCGCCGCCTCCAGGAGCAAAATTGCCTCCAGATCCACCACCAACTCCACCCCCATAGCCGCCACCGCCGCCCCTGTTGCCATAGTTGCCGCTGCCACCACCATAACCTCCACCGTACCCACCTCCACCGTACCCGCCACCACCTCCGCCGTACCCGCCACCACCTCCGCCGTACCCGCCACCGCCGCCGCCAAAACCACCACTGCCCTGGAAGCCACCTGTCCTCTCAGTAGCATGGTTAACCCGTATGTTACGCCCATGGAGATCCTGGAATCAGAAAGTCAGGTGTAAGATTGTAATTGCATATGGAAAGATATAAATCACTACATGTTTCATAGTGAGCTGAATTGAAATGCAGCCAACCAAAAGATCAATGGAAACCAACAAGTAACTAATAACCCACAAAACAATTAATCTTTGTATCCATTTTGAACATACATTAACAAACTAAATTAATATATCGCATCAACAGAAGTTAAAGGATCAGGTAAAAAGTGACAACAAAAATATACGAAATCATCATATGAAACAGCTCCATTTATGACTATTGAATCTAGTTCTGTAAACGATCATGTACCACATTAGTGCTGCTCAAGTTACAACTTATTACTGGAATTTATATTAGCAGTGCACTTGAACTAAATAGGTCATTGCTACTGATAACATGAACATATCAACATAAATTTCAATAGAACTTTATGATCTATCTTTGCTCAACACTCTAAATCTATCATAATTTTATCGCAATACGATTCAAACTGTAAAAAGATACAAGGGGAAAAAAGCAAGGGTTAGGATAACCTGAGCAGAAGAGGTTAGCCTATATTAAGGTGAGGGTTCAAATTAATTAAATTTGGTCAGCTGTAGCCAAATTATCCTAACTGACACATGATGAAATATAAAGTTACCATATAACAACCAAAAGCAGACAAATCCTAATCAACCCAAGTATGTACTAACCTTTCCATCCATGGCTGTGAGGGCAGCTGAAGCCTCCTCGGATGAGGTGTATGTCACAAAGCCAAATCCTCTAGATCTCCCAGACTCACGGTCAACAATAACCCTGGCTGGACAGATTCAAGCATATCTGGTCAGCAAAAGGTTGAGAAATGCAGCAAAAAAAGCAGAGCGAAGACAAGTGCAGCAAAAAGGTAGAGCCGCAAAGGGTGCAAAGCGCATGATACCTTCAATAACCTGTCCATAACTGGAAAATTCATCTCTTAGACTCTGCTCGTCTGTGCTGTAAGAAAGCCCTGAAAGTATTGTGCAGGTATAAGGATATCAGGAAATCATACAGCAACAGAAAAAAGTGACAAGTAAGCAGATGAGCATATAAATTATTCTCGGCTCAGAACCTCCAACAAAGAGCTTGGATGACATGCATCTGACTGCTTGATAGATAGAAGGATTGGAACTTGTGGCCTTCTTGAGCAGACCACCAGCTTATTAGCCAGTGCCATTGCTCCAAACTGCAACAGGAGAAGATTGTTCATGTTAGCACCATATATCCAATAAGCACACCAGAAAATAATAAATGTTCCAAGTTCCAATTAACCAAAATGGATAGCTTCCAATTTGTTGTATAGGTTATTGATTGCTGTAGTTCTGAATTAATTAGCCAGTCATACAAAAAAAAGTCAAGAAGGCCATATTGTTATCACAGGTTAAGCAAACATGTGTGGTACGTTTTTTGTTTAAGCAATACAACAATGTACATCTGAGACAAGTATGGTGAGGAAATCATATATCAAAATCATGGAAAAGTTATCAGTTGCGCATACAACAAATTCTCCAATAAACAATAAAAAAAAGGAATCCCCTGAGCTCATAGTACAGAATAGACACCATGTCCATGAATGACTTTTATACCACTACAACAGTCAAAAGCCTCCGGAATAGAAATGATTTTTGTACATGAAAACCGGTGGAACAGATCAACTAGTATAGATCCTGGATTTTTTTTTTCTTATTCAACAGAACTTTGATCTTGGGGGGTAACCTTCAAAACAGTCTTGGAAACAGTGTTTGGCCACACATACACATTCACAGTTATCAAATCTACGCCATTTCTTGTATCAAAGCATCGTAACAGAATGAATACAAACCGACAGTGCACACAAAAGCATCCATCATCTGTGGCGGTGAAACGAAAAGAAATGACACAGACAAACAGCTTCATATGCTACCTTAGGCACAGGAAACGCCAGCGAGTAATTCAGCAGCCAATCAATCACTCAAACTTGCGAGACCACAACGCGAGGACATACACACCCAAAGATCGATCCCCAACCCCCTCCGCCATCCAGTGGTGAACCCTAAGCCCCTAGCCGCGCGAATGAGGGCACGGAACCCACCACAAAATGCCGCATCTCCTGATCCAAACATGACGAAATCTGAAACCCCAGCCCACTCCACCCGCCCCAGTCGCCCCCACAGCGATGCATCCACCAAACCAAAACACCCCCCCAAAAATTTCAGAGGGAAGAGGCGCGGATCGACACTGACGCATCACCCCACGCAACGAATCGCATGAACCGGACCGAGAACCAACCAGAAATCACAGAAATTTCAGCTGCTAGTGCTAGGGTTTAGCGCTCACCTGAGATGGAGACGAAGAAGGGTTATGGGGGGAGGCGGCGGCGAGAGCCGAGTGGAGGAGCAGGCCGCGGCCGTGGGGAAGATATAGGGCTCGCGGGAGCGACCTCCGCCGTCGGATCGGCGCGGATCTGGCCATCGGATTTTCGTTGACTTTTCCACGCCCGCTGGTGGGCGACGGATATTTTCCGGGAAGGCGGTAACGGGAGGCGACGACGTGCGTGGACCATGCATGACACGTGGGGCCCGGTTTTGAGGTGGTCCCCATTGTCAGTGGGCGGGCAGAGTGTCGGCACCGGGGGTTCGGCCCTTATCCGTAATTTCGGGAAAGTTGCGGGGGCCAAATCGGAAAAGTGGAAGCTTAGCGACTCCGCCGAGATCGGCGGCGATCATGGCGGCGCAGAGGGAGAGATCCGCGGCCGCGGTTGCATCCGCCCCCGGCGCTGCGGCTCCGGGGTCTCCGTCTCCTTCGTCATCGTCCGGCGCAGCCCCGGCGGCGGCGGCGGCGTCCGGGGAGCGGTGGAGCGCGGCGATCGGGAACCTCGGGGAGCTGGGCGGCAACGTGGACGCGCTGCAGAAGCTGCTCGGGCGGAAGGCCGTCTTCGTCGACGACGACATCTTCTCCAAGGCCTCGCACGCCGCCGACCAGGCCCGCACCATCAAGGTACGGCGTACTCCCCCCAGTCTTGTCCCGGACCGGATCCCTCCTGATCCTCTCTGCGGCTCCTTGGGTCTCGGTCACTTGAAATGCAGAACCCGCAACTCGTGCTGCAAGAGGGGTCCTTGAGCTGGGTGTGATTTTGAGTGTTTTAATGATTCGGTCTAGTGTGCCCTGTCTCTTTGGCATGGGCTTGTAGAGCTAGAAAAATTTGGTAGTTTGGTACCGAGCCCGGTCAAATGGAATTGGTTCTTTTGATGGAATGGAAAAATTGATTGGTGAAATGGTGCTTTGTGTCCCATTTTTGCCAATGGATCTTCGCGCCTCCGGCACTGCCGTAGAGTTGTGCTGGAGTTGACACACTCTTATGATGTTTGTGCTCCATATGCAAGCTTGTTGTATGACTGCAATATGGCAACACTGATATGATGTTTGGGTAGCTTAAATGTAATAAAGGTACATGGATGTCTTTAGTCAAAATGAGGTTTCGGGCCTAAATTTTGGATCCAGTGACTCGATGAACTAATACGAAAATCAGGAAAGGTGGACTTATGTGTCCATCCTTTGGATAGCCAGTGTTACATGGACATGGGTCTGTGTGTAGGTGACCGGTACGGTAGGGTTTATGGGGACAAGACAAATATCAGTTGAGATCCAACAAGGATGCGGGGTGTCTGACTCATCAGATAAAATTAGGACATGAGTGTTAGGATAACACATGACACGTTCATCATTTTGATATTATAATGTGTGCATTTGTTTGATACTATTGATACTAGCTGTTAAATTCCGCTCCTTTGAGTTTGACATATACTGTCAGTTTGATAATATGGAAGTGATTACATAACCTCTAGATACAAAAGTTCATGCTATGCTAATGTGTTAAACTGTATTGTGAGATTTTAGGTTATGTATCTTTGTCTCTTTTGTGTTCTACCACAGATAGCCTTAACTCAAGTTCATAGCAATGAACTCCAGCTTCTAGCAACTTAATTGGATTCTGTTGAAGCATAAGCTTTAAGACATTGGTATTTAGTTGCTTTCTTGTAAAATCATTCTTTTCTATATTGAGTTTAAATTAAAGTTAGTTCCTTTGGAGTGCAGGACATTTTAACCTTTTGGGATCTTCACAGAAATAGTAATTGATAAGTTTCTTTTTACTAAAAGCTGTTGAAGTTAGTTTTAGTGCATTGCATGCAGTAATGTTTAAACTAGTTTTAACTTTTAACTAGTTATTATAAAAACGATGTACATGGTATAAACCAAAACACTTTCAGATTTCCAAAGTGTTTGTATCCAGAGGAAGTACATAAATACAAACTTCATTGACCATTTCTCTGCTGCGGAGGAATCCACGTTTATTCTAGAGGGTTTAGGTTTTGGTTTCCTGGCTTCAAGCTGGCCATATTCCCACATAAAGTTAGCTAAGTTGTACTTGTTGCTGTCGATTAGGTTCTTGACCAGAGGGTTCAGTCGCTGGAACGCGAACTCGATGCTGCCATTTCTGCCGCAGCTCGAGCTCGTACAGAGAAACGCCAGGCTGAAGCTGCCCAACGAACCGCAGAGTTACGCGCACAGGAAGTCACGAAGGAGCTGGAGAACACTGCAAGTATGCGCTGTCCTATTTCTACTAAGCATTTTCAAGAACTAAATGCTGTCTTTAATCGCAATTGCATCTTGCAGGAGTGTTTGAACTACACATGGAGGAGTTGCGGCTGAAGCAAGAGGAGATTGCGAAGAAAGATAGTGATATCAAGGTGCTAGAAGCGATAATACGAACCCTTAGTAGCAAAGATGACACCCTTAGCAGTAGAGATGATGATGGATCCAGTGAATAAATACCATATATACTGGGAGCAGGCTAATATCAAGTATCCCCGTGTGTTTATGATTTTATTCCTTTTTCTGGTTCAAGCCCTTTAATCACTCAGGCTTTTGTAAATTGTATTGACAAGATTGAAATTCAGAGAACTATCAGATGAACACATGCGCCAATACATTTACTGTACAACCTGTTTATAGCAGTACTAATGATATGCTCACTTCCACATTTTGACCTGTGCATAATGGTTCATCTGCCATTATTGATACGAGGAGAGAGAGATGGGATGTCTGTTGCGCTGGAACCTTTTTTTTTAAAAGGAGTTTTCCCCTTCATTAGTTTGGAGATTACAAATGTTTGCAGGATCAGGCATCATAATCATAAATCATTATGATATTTTAGTTTACCTGACTATATTTGTTTATGTGAGAACTTACGTTTAGTAGTTTACTGAACATTGATGTTTTTTTTAGTATGATCTCCCTTTCCCCCTATTTTTTATTCTTTTTTCCATTCAAATGTTACGTTGAGTTTTAACATGGGGCTGACGGAGCCTCCATCTATTCGAGTACTATGCCAAGCACTAGAAATACGTCCTTGGCATTGAAATATCGAAACAAAGAGAATAGAGAGCAGAAAATTCATCTCAGGATTTGATAATTTTGTTTCATAAAAGGAGAGTCACACGTAGAAGCCAAGTAAAATAAAATTTAAAAAGAAACAAATAGCAATGGGAAGCAGTATGCAGACTAACATTTTTTTTACAAATATGTATTCCCTCTGTCCCTTAAAGAGAGTCGTTTTTTTACGTGTCACAAGTTTGACTTGATTTGTAAAAAATACGTACAACATTTGTATCTCCAAATAAATTTGTTAAAAAACTAGACTAAGGCCTCCTTTGGAACACAGGATTGAAAAAATATAGGAATAGGAAAAATGGAGGAATAGGATTGGAATGCATATGCAAAACAAAGGAATCAAAACCATAGGAATTGTGTGAAATTAGGTGTTTGGATGGTGTAGGAAGGACATAGGAATTTTAGGAGCAAAACTTATTTAATTAATGCAGCAAGCTTTGATTAGACAGATGTAATGAGTGCCTGCTTTGATTAGGCACCAGTTGCACACGTTTAAACTTGTGCTTGTCCTCGTTCCTTGTGCATAGGAAATTTTCAGGCCCCCTTTGGAATGAAGGATTCTTAAAATGGAGGAATAGGAAAAATGTAGGATTTAAGTTGGTTGGCAATTCCAATCCTATAGGAATTTAGAATGGAGGAAACTTTTCATTGGAACCTTTGGATCAACATTAGAAAAACATAGGAATTTGAGGAGAGAAAGACACAAAGGAATGTTTCCAAGAGGTTGGACCTCATGTTAGTTTTCCTCCAATACTCCTATGGATTGAGCCATTCCATAGGAATTTTGTAGGATTCTTAGATGTCCAATCCTTTGTTCCAAAGGAGTACATAGGAAAATTTTCTATAGGAATAAATTCCTACAAAATTCCTCTATCAATCCTTTGTTCCAAAGGGGGCCTCAATGAGGTTTGAGTGGATTCTTTTTTTCCTGTGTTTTTCCTATGGAATCAAAGTGAAAGGAATTTTTCCTTTAGATTTCCTATGCCCCATTCCTATGAACCAAAGCCTGCTATAGGAATCAAATCCATAGGAACTACAATCCTATGTTTTTCCTCCATTCCAAAGGAGGCCTAAAAGATCTTTCTAATGATACTAATTATGTACCATAAATATTTTCTAATGTAAAATTAATCAAAATAATTTATATGGTCCCGAGAAAGACATTCTTCGGAGGGAGTAGACTTTTATTAGATCAAAATATAGCTTGATGACCTCTACCCATATGAAAGGGCTGTGTTTAGTTCCCTCTTTCCATGAAGACTTTTCTATCCTAAAAAACCGTATCAGTTTGTTTTTATCTCTGTTAACGCTTTTATAGAAACGATACTTTTCACTCCCTCTTCGAACTAAGCACGCCTCAAGCTCTCCTAATCCACCGAATCCAGCTGCAACCAATCACCTGCCATCGTACCCACCTGATGCAAAACTCCAACCCGAATGCACCCAACAACAGGGCCCCTAGCAGTCCAGCCATCCAATCTGTGGCACAGATGCTAGTACAGTGAACTTTATGTGTGGCCTTAATTAAAAACTTGGGTAGGGCAACAAAATGTATTAGTTTTTAGTCCTCACATACAAAAACACAAACGTGTGGTAATATACAACAAAGCATTGAAATAATGAAATATAATATAGGTAGGGTCATTCAAAATGTATATAAGACTTTGGCAAGAAAACAAACACGCCAAAAAGTACCACGATCCCCTAGTGGAAAAAAAATCAATTGATAGATTCGGGGAGATCATATACGTACGTGTATGGTATAATAAAAACGGATCCCATGAGTCTATGGCCGTTAGTAGCTAGGTAGGCTCTAAATTTTGCAGATCAAATGCTTTAATTAGAATCCACCCAAGCAGAAGAGGCGCCAAGTTGCCTCCTTGCTTATATACACGGCATGGAACATATGGAAAGAAAGGAATAACAGAATCTTCGATAGGGTATCGGCCACGCCAACAAGGGTGTTCAATCTGATCAAGGAAGAAATGCGACTGCGAGCAGCTGCCATGGGCAATGCGGAGCCATCACTAGTTTTTTAATATGTTAGCAATTTATCTGTGCGTCGAGTTTAATAGTTTTTTATGTAATCAAGACTATGTAACCACCCGCATGCTTCTACCTTCTTATATGATATAGCAGGGCTCCTGCTTTAACTTCAAAAAAAAAACCCTTGTGCCCCACACTACCTACTCTGCTAGTCGATCAAATCCATAGTAACCACTCTCTTGCAATGACCTTCCCATCGTACTCATTGGCCTCTTTCGTACCCCACCTCTGATTGGAAACCCTGCCCTAATGCATGGGGCCTCTAGCTATCAAATAGTTAGTACTATATGCTAAACGAATTGAGCGTAGCTCAGCTGGTAAGAGTGCTGGTGGTGGAACCTGCCCATCAAGGTTTAAGTTCTCGACTTGGCACTAGCGGTCATATTTATTCTGGGATTTAACCGCCGCTATTCTTTTAGTGGTAGGCGATGTGCCCGTTGACATCGACAGCGAAACGCCAGTGGTGACTTCATCAATCTCGAGGATTTGCAGATCCATTCATTTGGAGGTGCTCATAGAGATAGGGTTGTGTGTGTGTTCGTAGGGGCGAGTGTTCGTGCATGATTGTGAGCGTCTGCATTGTACGATGTGATTCTAAAAATAGTACTCCCTCCGTTCCAAAATATAAGTCATTCCAACTTTCTTGAAGAGTCAAACTATTTTATCTTCGACTAAAATTATAGAGATAACTTCAAAGATTTATGGCACCGGATAGCTATACTATGAAAATATATCTAATGAAGAATCTAATGATACTTATTTGATATCATAAATGTTAATACTTTATTTATAAATTTGGTCAAAGTTGTGAAAGTTTTACTCTCCAATAAAGTTGGAATGACTTATATTTTTTGAACGAAGGGAGTATATGCTAAAATGTTACAATAAACATACATTTTTGTGTGCCCAACAGGAATCAGTCAATTAGACTAAAAAATTGCATTAGTTTTGTTAGATTATTAGCTTCATCCACAAAATCACTATCATCAGTACCTTTTTTCAAATGTAGAATAAATTACCAATCGCCATTTCCCCTCGGTTACCTTGTCAATGTCAACTGTACAACGCGGTAATCTGATTAGCGACAAATCAAGGGATTGTAATGCAAAAGATCCCTCCACTAAAATAAGCCACTGCGAGCCAACCAGGAGAGGCCCCCTCCGTGCCTTCCTCACCTGCGGCTCTGGGCAGCGAGCAGCGGCGGCTGCGGGATCCCCCGCCTCCTCCCACCCCGGATTCGGCCACCAAGGTGCGTGATCTCCCCGAATCTAGCTTCCTTGCGAGCTCCCGCACCGATCGCCGCTCCCCTGCAGCCGCCATTCCCCGAGATTTGGTGGGATTGGGACACGGCCTGATGCCGCAGCGTTCTTGGCGCGCTGGGCCGTTGATTGTGAGCTCCTGTTTCGGGTTGGGCGAATGGGGGGTAGGTTCGTGGCTGGGATTCGCGGTTCCTGGTGTCTTCGCGTCCATTTTGCTGCCGCCGGCGGTGTGATCTGCCATTGCGGCATGCTGATTCAGGTCCTGGTGTGGATATCTGGCGGCGCTTTTGTTATGCATGATTCCCTTCCCTTACGCTACATGGGGTAATCGCGCGCTGTGGGGTTCAGTTCTTGCTCGAGCCTGCTCATTCTGTTATCTGCAACGGTGTCTCCGATCTGTTGCTCGTCTTGCTGTGGACCTCTACAGTTCATTGCTGTGAACCGGAGCTTAGGCTCAGAGATTCCGGCGAATCTGTTCATTTGCGGGTTTTCGTAAAGAGAAATGGCAAGGTTCTGTCTTGTCGGTGACCAACCACGGTGCGTGCACGCACGATGGAATTGATTTTTGAACTTTGGATACTGCCTTTACGCAATTGGCCTTTGTGTCGCTATAATGGGAAATTTTATAATGTCATGGTGTCTTATTTGCTGCCACTGCCAATGGCTTGCCCGTCAGGGTGGGGAGTTGGGGTGGATACATCAACAGGCTGTACCGGACCAAGTTTCTTTGGTTGGGTTGCACTTTTCTCTGAACCAATAATTGAGCAAATCTTGTGGTGCTGGCTCATTACTATTTCTTGTAAGTGGCTCAACTACATTGCTTTAAAAGGAAGCAGGCCAAAGTAGCAAGCCATACTCAAGTGTGAATTTCCCTTTTACAGATTGTGGCACAGTCATGAATTTGTACTTCGGGTTGGGTAAATTTGGTGGTTGGTCAGCTATGTTAGTCTGACCTACCTACCCCTTAGCTTAAGAAATTGATCCTTAGATGCCAACTACTGAAAATCCTTTGCTTCATTGATGGTCAAGTGTTTGTACAGTCGAACAAAAGTAGCACAAATGAAACTCCTTTTATTGTTTTAAGGATGCTGTATTTGAGATTTGTGATTGCGTGTACTTGAGATTTTAGGGTCCTCTGGGGATAACGCTGTTCTTGTACCTCAAACTAATTTTGCAGAGTTATTAACAAACTTCAGTAAGATGGGTCGTGGTGTTAGCAGTGGGGGTGGTCAGAGTTCCTTAGGCTACCTCTTTGGTAGCGATGAAGCTCCAAAATCAGCTGAGAAGCCTGCACCTGTTCAAAAGCCAACGCCTCCGTCCACTGCTGAGAAGCTAAAAGATATCCCAGCTGGTATTCAAAGTAGTAGATCAAACAATTACATGAGAGCTGAAGGCCAGAACTGTGGAAATTTCCTTACGGTCAGTATCCAGTGACACATGTGAACATTTTGATAATTCTATTTGGACTAGTAACTGAGTGCTGTGCAGTTGCACTGTTGGAATATAAATTTCTATTTGCTCTCATTCATAATTAGCTCTTAGACTACAATATAAAAGTACTCATTTAGGCTTTGCAAAAAATGCCTCTTAGAATATGATTACTGTGCTGTGTTTTCTATTTGCATCATATGAAGCATGCTTACATTGACAAGCTTCTCTACTGACCTCACCCTTTTTGTACTTTTGCGTTTGACTATTTTTCTCTGTGGTAGATGAAATCTTAGTAAACCGCTGACAGTTATAAGAACCCGGACCTTCCTAGTTAATTCCTCCGGTTTCATATATTTGATGTTAGGACAGCAATATTAGTTCAAAAATGAACCACTAAAGCTGTCCTAACATCAAATATACAAACACAGGTAGTATTTGATAACATTTTTTCACAATTGTGTCTGTTAAATCATAGCATGCCATTAGTATCAGTCCAAATAATCTCTGTTGCCTGTTACACACTTAAATAAGAGTTCGATTTTTGGGTCTACTTACGAAACTTCAAAATTTCTGCACATGCAAAATGCCAAATGTTTTGCATTAATATATCTAATAAGTTATTCGGCCTTCAGATGGATAACCCCTTCAATCGTTTGAATTCTTAAATTGATCATGCACATCTACTTGGATAGCGAAGTAATTTGCTAGAATACCTTATATTAGTTATATATAACAACCAAATGTTCATGTTGATTTTTTTTTTCCAAACAGGTTGTTTGTTAATACTTTCTTTTGGCTGAAAAATAACATGACATATTGTGCATTTTATGCTTATATTAGCTTTCATCCAATGCTGCAGGACCGTCCGTCAACCAAGGTCCAAGCTGCTCCAGGTGGTGGATCTTCGCTTGACTATCTTTTCAGTGGCAGCAAGGATGGCAAGTGATGCCCCCACCTGCTATTAGTTCCACCATGACCTTTGGAAGAAAGGTTCCTACTTAACAAAAAACTTGTTTCCCCATGAGTAACTATCAAACTGCTCATGGTATGTACGTTGCTGGAATTGCTTGTATGTGTGCATGCGTGTTCGTGTGTTTTGTATGTCAATCAGCAGCTACTAGTACTAAGAGCTGACCTCTATCCTTGTTGATGGAATTGGGCGTCACAACTATGTTGACATTCTCGTGAGTGATGTATAAAATTGTTCAAGTTGTGTTGTATTGATATGTTTGCTGTTTAATGCTCATTGTTGTACCAAAATTGTTCAAAGTTCTGTTAAGCTTTAGAAGTTTATATTTTTTCTGTATTCGTGAGGTCATATATGAGTATCAGAGTATGCACTGAAACTGCAGGTGAGTTCGTGCAGATGTTCGGCTGCAGTAGATGAGTTCTCAATGTCAAACAGCACTGAAACTGCAGGTTAGGCGTAATATTTTCGTGACCAAATGCTAATGGAATAATCGCATGATCTCTTATTCTCTTATGATGATAATTGATATATTCGCCATTTAGTGATTTATCAAACTTTTTCCTATTGCTTGTCTATCTAGAGTATTTCGAAGATTGAGAAGGCTGCCAAATGGCTGCAGACGGTTCAGATCCTAACAGATATTGGCATATTGCAACACCAAAACGAGGAGGGATGTCTGAATTTTTCTGCAACTATTTAATGAAAGGATGCAACTCCCCTTAACGAATTCATGATTACAACATTGGTTATGTAATCAAGATGATGGATTCAGATTGAATACGCATTAAATCAAATTCGGATGTCACTATTTACCACATTTAATTTGAATTCGGATACGAATATGAATTTTGTCAGATATACAAATATAAAACGAATAATTCGGATACATACTCGACTTGGAACATAGCGTGGCGATTTAATATGCTTTATTAATGGTTTTATAATAGATCAAAATCATGATACAGGTAGTGAGTTAATCATTGATAACATATTTATTGTTAATATTTCAATAATTAAATATATTAAAATAGAATATTTATATAAACATTTAATAAAAAATAAGTACATATACAAATAAATTTTATTAAATTAAAACAATCTATTTAAAATTAATATGATTAGCCATATTAAAATTAATACAATTTTATCATTATATATCACTTTAGTAATATTGGACTAACATAATTAGTCATTTGTAATAGGCATAACTTTTTAAGAGTTTAAATTGTGTACATCATTATTTTATTAGTTCTACTAAAATTAACATTTTTTTAGAAATGGGAATATATTCAATATTCCAGCTTCTGCATCGACCGATGCATGTAGCTGTTCATTATTACAAAGACGCTCCAGTCCGAGCAAAACCAACGCGTAAAACAAATGACAAGGAAGTTTTTAAACAGCACCAAGTCTATTTGTAAAAGACCATCCATTTGAAGCAAAAATCTCCATGACCGTTGTTTCAAGCACACGACACCCCAAAGTGACTTGGGGCTGCTCTTCCTCCTTCAGCAGCAACGACCAGAAACGAATCCAATGTGTTCCTCTGTATAATACCTGCATAGGAGTAACAACTTTTGTGTTGTTAAAGATCATGTCATTTCTACTCAGCCAGATTGCCCAACATAAGGAAGATGATCCAACCAAAATCTTGTACATAAGTTTCTTAGCAATCACAGTTAACCAACCATTGAACATATGATGAATATCCTGTGGTGGTGGAATGTTAAAAGAAACTTGTACTATCCTCCAAATAAATCTAGCCATATGACAATTAAAAAAAAAGGTGTTGTATAGACTCATCCAGATTGCAAGAACAACATTTTAAACTTCCTTTCCATTGTCTTTTTGCTAAATTGTCCTTGGTTAGAACAACTCCTTTTATTAAGTACCACATAAAAATCTTTATTTTCAATGGCAGTTTCAATTTCCAGATTAAGTTATTGTACGGCAAGCTTACAGGCACAACAAGCGACTTATACATCGATCTGACCGTGAAACGACCGTTCTGTTGAAGGGGCCACAACAACTTATCGCTCTGGTCTGTTAGTTGGACATTTACTATTCTAGCTACCAAATGTTGCCATGCCCGTAAATTATTCCCAACTAATGATCTCCTAAACGCTACATTCAACGGTGTGGATCTTAGAACCGTCGCCACAGTTGCGCTCTTCTTCCGTACAATGTTATACAAATCCGGATACTGACCTTTTAGAGTCACTGTGCCTAGCCACAAATCCTCCCAAAATCTAACCTGAGACCCATCCCCTAGATTAAACTTGGCCCTTCTCAAAAGATCGTTTTTGACTTTCATCAAGCCAGACCAAAAATGAGAATCGCCAGGCATGTAATTGACTTGTGTGGTGGTTTGTGTCTTAGATATTTATTTCTAAGGAGTCTTTGCCAGGTTCCATCCTCATTAATAAGATGGAAAATCCATTTGCTAAGAAGACATTTATTCTGTAAGTCAAGGTCTAAGATTCCTAAACCCCCTAGCTCTTTTGGAGTACATAGAACACTCCATTTTGTCAGTCTATACTTTTTCTTGTGTCCCTCATTTTGCCAAAAAAATCTAGACTTGTAATAGTCTAGTTTTTTAAGGATGCCCCGAGGAACTTGAAAAAAAGACAACATAAACATTGACAAATTACTAAGAACAGAGTTAATAAGAACCAACCGACCCCCAACCGATAGCATCTTTCCTTTCCATCCACTTAGTTTCTTTGAAAACGTTCTTCTACTTCTTTCCAATCCGAGTTTCTAAGCTTTCTATGATGCATTGGGATGCCTAAGTACCTAAACGGGAGGTTCCCCATGTCACATCCAAAGATTTCTGAGTAATCCTCTCCTAGATCCCTGGCCTCGCCATAACAAAACAACTCGCTTTTATGAAAATTGATCTTTAGGCCTGACACTTGCTCAAAAGCACATAGCAAGAGCTTCATGTTCTTGGCCTTCTCTAGGTCATTTTCCATAAAGAAAATTGTGTCATCTGCATACCGAAGAATAGATAATCCATCGTCAACCAGGTTTGGAACTAAGCCACCCAATAATCCAGAGTCCTTTGCGCGCTCAATTAAGATTGCTAGGACATCCATAGCTAGATTAAACAAGATCGGTGACAACGGATCCCCTTGCCTGACACCTTTTTTTGTTTGAAAGAAGCGACCTATATTATCGTTAACTTTGATTCCAACCGCCCCTTTGGTTGTTATTTGTTCTATCCACGAATTCCATTTTGGTGAAAATCCTTTCATGCGCAATACTTGCTGCAAGAACGGCCACTTCACCTTATCATACGCTTTCTCGAAATCTAACTTTAAGATAAGCCCACTTTTCTTCTTCCTATGCAGCTCGTGCATAGCTTCATGTAAAATAACTACGCCCTCCATGATGTATCTACCATGCATAAAAGCTGTTTGGGAAGGTCGAAGTACTTTTTGTGCCACTAGTTAATCCTATTTGTGAGAACCTTTGTGAAAATCTTAAAGCTTACATTAAGCAGACAAATAGGTCTATATTGTTGGATCTTTATTGCTTCTGTGCATTTTGGTAGTAAAGTAATTACATCAAAATTGAGACTTGTAGAGAGGTAAGTTCCCTTGATGAAAATCATGAAAAATTGCCATAAGGTCAGTCTTAATTACATCCAGAAGTTTTGATAAAACTCAGCTGGGAACCCGTCTGGCCCTGGAGCTTTGTTGTGTTCCATTTGTAAAATTGCCTCTTTAATCTCATTTTCACCTGAACGCATTAGTAAGTATTTCATTCTCTAGATCAGAAACTTGAGGAATATCTCCCGTATACGCTTCATCTAGCTGAAAATGATTACTTTCTGGAGATCCAAAAAGATCTTTGTAGTAATTAGTTATATATGTCCTTAGGTTATCCTCTCCTACTATAACACCATCATCTTGTTCTAACTGGTAAATCCTAGTTTTTGATATCGACCATTTGCAAGGAGTTGAAAGTATTTCAGTATTGTCATCACCTTGTGTAACCTATTTGCCTTGGACCGTTGTAACCAGTACAACTCTTCTTCCCTCAGCAGTTTAGTCAACTCAGTTGTCAGACAAAGTTTATACTCTAACTCTTGGGGTGTTAACATCACAACTTCGGATTTCCTATCCAAAAAGTCTAACCGATCTAACAAAAAGGATTTTTTCCTTCGACTCTCCCCTACTGAATTTTTAGCCCATCCTCTCAGATGCCTTCGAAGGGCTCTTATCTTATTTTGCCATCTCTGCATTGGAGTTACTCCCCGAGTCTCTCTTTGCCACACCTCAGCTAGCATATCCTGGAAACCATCCTTAAGCAGCCATCCCAATTCAAATTTAAATTGGTGATTGTTGCCTCTATGGACAGCATCTCCCGTGTCTAGCAGAAGAGGTGTGTGATCTGAGAGCTCCCTGGTAAGTGCCTCCACTGTAGAGGTAGGAAATTTTTGTTCCCAGTCCGTGCTTACTAGGATCCTGTCCAGCTTTTCAAAGTTGGTACCTCTGCTGAACTTGCCCAAGTGAATTTCTGACCTGAGAGTTCAAGCTCCCTAAGGTTCAAAGATTCGATGCAAGCATTAAACAACAAAGGCCACCGACTGTCAAATCTATCATTATTTTTTTCAGCTGGATTCCTAATAATATTAAAATCACCGCCAACCATGAGTGGGAGAGATTCTATACTGCAAGCATTAACAAACTCTACAGAAAGCTATCCTTATGTTCGGGTTGAGCTGCACCATAAACTGCCATTAACACCCAACGGAAGCCATCACACTTGTTTTTAACATGGAACTTAACAAAGAAATCTCCCACAAAAAATCTTCTACCGAAAAAACTATTAGATTGACCCCTAGCAAAATGCTGCCTGATCTACCTCTAGGTGGGATCCAGTGCCAATAAAAATCCCTTCCACCACCAAAGGCGCTTAACATATCATCAGTAAAGTCCCGTTTGTGTGTTTCGAGTAAGGTAATAAAATCTAGATCCTTTTCAGAAGCTATATCGCGAAGGAAATTTGTCTTAGCCAAGTCTCGAAGACCTCTGCTATTCCAAAAAACTCCTCTCATTTAAGAACAGTTTGTTTTTTGGAAGACGGTCCTTTGCGAGGCTGCTTTGATTTATTAACCTTCGCAGCTCTGTCCACTACCTTTTTCTTAGCCACTACTAAATTCTTAGACGGCTTAATAACAAAACCTTGATTCAAATTATCATCATCCATTAGCTCCTCTGTTAAGTCCCCACATAGGGAACCAAGAGCCAAATGGTTAATCTCATCGTCTGAATCCTCTATGTTGTGGTGGCTATCCTGACATGTTTTTAAAATAGAAGGTAGCTTAAATCTTTCCTTTTCTACATTTTTCATGAGCGCAACAGAAGACTGAACAAAACTAGCATCTTTACCTATCAAGATACCTATGTTCTTAACATTCTTCGAAATGTGCTCATCTGAGAATGAAAGAATAGAATTACTATAAAGCTTACCTTCATCATCTTCTAGGTTTTTCTTTGCCACAAGTCTCGCCGCCGTGTCAATGGTATCCTCATCCACTGACGCTTGACGCCGCTTGCTTCTCCTAAGTGGTGTTCCCTAGAGATCAGTCACCAATGTAGACTGGGGTGTGATAAATCCCTCTTCTCCCACAACGGTATCATATCGTCTCCTTGCCCTGGCGCATCCCATATCTCCTTAGCCCCTATAATCGCCCTTTCGAGGAAAGGACCAATGGACGGTGAAGGATACATGGGCACGCTGAACGGCATCCGACCACTTGTTTAGCCTGTACTTCCTTGTCTTCCAGAAGGGCCGCGCTGTGTAGTTTGCACCAGCCCCCTCAGCCACTTCTATCACCTCCTCCTTATCCCCTGCCAGAGAACCACCAATCTCCCTTTCTGCTTGCAAAGATCCATTATGCTCCTCAAGAACATTTTCTTCAACCACCGGCGACAAATGTTCCATAGGTATCGTCTCACCATCATCCAGCAGATCATCTTCATCAAAATCTTCTACAGCCCCATCAACATCATGTTGCTGTCCACTCGCAGCATTTTGATTGGTTTTATCAGCTGGTTTTGAAGCAGATGAATTTGGCTGCCTGGCCTTTTTTGTTAACATCCTCCATCTCAGTATCCACATCACGGTTTCCCTTATCCTCCCCATTCTGACCACCCTACTGCTTGGATTTGTCTAGATCCGCGTTTCTATCGATGGGCTCAATTGCAAACACGAGCTCGAAAAACCGTGTTCCAATGACACAGTCCATCTTGGTGGGCACAATAGTTGGATTAAGCACCGCAACCTTGAATCTACCAAAATTACTCTTCCTTGTTGTAATCATATCCACCTTCACTGTAGCACCAAACATTGTACCTAGCGCCCACAACACCTCATAAGTTCTCAGAACCTTTGGCAAGTTAACTATCCTCATCCAGATCGTGGGGAGCTCATGCCCAAAGTATTCCTCCTCCTCAAACCTCTCAAAGCTCAAACGCATCCCATTTTTAAGATATGCTGATCCAAAGTTAATGGCACGCGTGAAATCGCTCTTCGAGGGGAACGGCGCCACCCATGTATTTGGTGCTTGTAGTTGAACATCCCACTCGAAGTTCGTTGATATCAACCTCTTAAGATGACCTACCAGCTCTTCTTCGGTTAGGGATCCGCCTTCTACTTTGATCAACACCGAGGTACTATCCATTTTTGACATCGGGATAGGTCCATGTGGAATGTGATAGAAACCCAGGTCATCCACAGCATAACCAACAGCAAGTGCCACGGGTCTTGGTTTTTTCTTCAATGGACATTTGGCCGCCACATGCTCCTCACTCTCACAAATATTGCAGAACAAATCGGTAGAACATTGTGCCGACATGTGCCCCTTAGTACAGCACCGAAAACACCAAGCATCTTCCTGTTTCCCTTTGCCTTTCTTTTTCTTCCTTTTCTCACCAACCAGCATGCTCTCCTTAGTGTCACCATCCAGAACCTCCACTTCCTTGTCCTCAGTGTGCTGAGTCTCGACTTGGACAACATGTTCTGTGTGAACACCTTTCGTCGTGCCCGACGAGCTACCGGCTTGCAAGTTTGTAGCATTGTGTGGCTGTGTTGTATTTGCCATACCAACAGGTTTACCACCAGGATGCACTTGTCCCTGACCGAGCACCGGTGCTTGCTGCTGTACATTAATGCCATGGCCCCCCACATGGATGTCGACCTGAGCACCACGACCACCATTGCCACGCCTAGCCTGGTACCTTCCCCTTCCTCTGTCGTGCCCTCTTCCCCGCTGTCTCTGGCCACCTCTACCAGTGCCATAGCCCGGGTTGAACTCACGGGGTGGAGCACCTTGGCCATGGTCGGCATGATTGCCTCCTGGATGAATCACCTGATGTTGTTGAGGAGGAAAGCCGCTTCCCGGGTATTGCCCTTGTGCTGCAAAAGGCTGCTGCCCAAAACCCGGCTGCTGTGGAAACCCGGGTCTCGGCGCATTCCATTGCTGACCTCCCTGGAAATTGCCTCCTCCACCCATCGGTGCACCACTCCAACCTGGCCCCTGATTGAACTGGCCTCTCACGTCTCCCTGAAAACCAAAACTGCCATTGCATTGAGGGAACCCCCCTTGCTGCTGATTGTGAAATCCTCCAGCGCCGCCTTGCATCCCATGGCCTGCCATCCCTTCACTACCCCGCAGCACTGCTGCGGGGTAGGATCGTTTGTCTAGGGTTTTGCCGTCGCCACTAGAGCCTGTGGAGCGGTAGCAGCCTGGTAGCGTTCCTTTCCTCGATAGGAGGCGTCCAACAGGCGAGCGGAGGATGACGTGGGACCAAGTTAGGCCATTCTGTAGCCAAACGCCGTAATCGATCCATTTTAGGCCCAGCGGTGATTCCGGATCGGGTTTTGAAAATTGAATCCCGTCGTCCCCTACCTCTGACCGCCGCCGTTGCTGGACTGGGCGAAGCTTTGGATCGGTCCTGATAGGACAGTCTCCCAGCGTCATCCGAGGTGATGAACGCTTCGCCGGCAACGGTCCTTGCCACGATCTCCGATCCTTGGTGCCTTTCTGCAGCAGCGAAACCACTTTTTGAGCGAGGACAGTAGGTCGATCCATGGCTGCTGTGGGAGTCTTAGCCAAGATCCCCTCCAACGCTGCCGGGGCATCAATAACGGTTGATACTGCTGCCATCTCCTCCTTTGTAAAACCCTCCTGTGTTGCAAACTGAACCAGAGATGCCGTCAAAATTGAGTTAGGCGATGACGGCGAGGATGGCGTGGCAACATCGCCGGAACTCCAAAACCGTGATTGCGATCCCGAGGGTCTAAGCCCTGATGCAGGATCACCATTAATCGGTAGGAGCTTTGTCGGTATTCTTGTCCACACAACCTCATCGTTTGCCAAGTTTACCTCTTCGGCGTTTACCTCATCGGCGTACCACTCGTCCTCGGTCGAAATCTTGCTCTGTACTTCCTCCCTCGATGCAATCTCCGCCCACCGGCGACGAATCTCACCGACAGGCGCCACCCGCAGCCGTCGACGACCTCTCATGGCCGCACTCCTGCCCCGTCAAGCGACGGATAGCCTGTCCAGAAAATTCCTTCTAGTGCAATTGACATAGGCCAGGATTTCATCGAACTAAAATTAGTACTAAAATTAACATATTTATCATTAATAATTAGTTATAAAAATAGGTTTTAGATGGTTTATTGGGTACTTTATTCTTCACGAATACGAGTGTTTCACATTTTTGTTGAATACAAATCCTAAACCGGATTAAGAAAAATACTGAAAATCAAATCCATTTGACATCCATATTAAAATCAAATACGAATACTGATATCCATATTAGCACTTTTTCTGGATATAATTTGAATGTTCAGACATCCATATCCATCCACTCGAGCTATATAATGCTAATTATATCTCCAAACATTATTTGATATGATTTCCTGGTGAGTGCAATCTCATTGGACCTTGCTTCCTGGAGTAACCCTCTACCGAAGCAAGGTCCAACTCTATAAAAATATGATCTATTGTGATTGCTTCCTAGAGTGACATTTTTTGTTTGTGAAGTGGAATGCTACGAAAAGCAATCACAACACTCTGCTTCAGAAAAAGGTCTACTTCAACTCTGAAAAGCTCAACTCCATCAACTTCATAAAATATGGAGTTGTTGTACGTGTTTGGCTGATTATATATAGTGCTCCAACTCTATAAAAATATGATATATTTCTTGCTCTCTTCCTGCCTTCCTGGGTGTTAATCAGCCGAGACCTCACATTTCACTAAGGGGAGATGTGACAACCAAGTGCTTAATTCTGAATTGATAGAATACTCATATCAATAAGTTGCAACTTCTTTTTCGGAAGCTCATCTCGAAAGAACTCCGGGGTTAAGCATGCTTGGCCCGGAGTAATCTAGGGATGGATGACTGACCGGGAAGTCATTCCCGGGTGCGCACAAGTGAGGACAAAGTGCGCAGAAAAGACGTGTGTTGGTCTGTGAGAGAATTCTATAAGTTCTAGAGGGCTGCCAGGTGTAAGCGGGCCCAGCCTCGAGGAGGCGGGACGTTACAGGAGAGACCGCACAAATCAAAACACACTTGTCTCTTTGTTATGTGTCTATACGGTGAGAGAGAGATGGACAGACAACTTCTCAAATACAAACTGGGACTTGAACAATTTATCGCGAGTTATATAAAATGCTTATCTGCTTAGCAGATGGTTATATAAACTAATTAATGAAGACAATGGTTGGCAAGAGTTTCTTAGAAAGAAATACTAAAAAATAAAATTATTTGCAATGTTCAGTGGAAGCTAGGCCAGGAGATTCACATTTTTATCAGGCCTGTTAAAGACCGTTTCTCAGATATACTTCTTTCGTCCCTAAATAACCATTGTTTACGTTTTTTGAGAAACAACTTTGACTAAATATATAGTAAAAATATTAATATTTAAGGTATATAGTTAGTATAATTGGAAAGATCTTTGAATCTAATTTTTTTAATAAATTTATTTGGAGATACAAATGTTGTACGTATTTTGTAGAAATCGAGTCAAACTTATGGCACACACACCATAGCGACAGTTATTTAGGGATGGAGTGATTATCTAGTTTTAGTCTCTACAATGGCACTCAAGTTAGGTTCTGGGAGGAAAAGTGATTGTAAAACTTCACTCTCAAAGAACAATATTTGTCTTTATATAACATTGCTAAAGACAAAATATACCGATTGCTTATGTTTTTAGCTCGATGACCAACAAGACTCTATGAAATGAAGTCTTACTAAAAAGGGAGTGTTACAATACACTCAATAAAGCGTGTACCGAAAGCTCCTACACAAGGTGGTATCTGGGCAAAATTCTTTTAAATTCTGCAAAAAGAGATGAGGTCGAACCGAGGACCTCTAGGGCATAAGTGGAGAGTTTGACGTACCACCGTGTCAGGTCCGTCATTTAGTACACTGACTCAATGTATAAATGATTAGTAAATGAATATGCAATCTCTCTAAATAAGTCTTTGTGGAAGTCAAAGTTACCCCTACAAATTAAGATCTTTGTTTGGTTTTCACTAAAGGGTGTTATTAACAAAAGACAATATGTTAAAGAGAAATTGGAAGGATGATGAGAATTGTTGTTTTTGCAACAACAAGGAAACCATACAACATGTATTTATTTGATTTTTCATGTTGCAAGATTTATTTTGAGAGTAGTACAAGTTGCATTTGATTTGCAACTGCAAAGAAACACAACAAATTTATTTGAAGTTTGGTGGTAACAAGTACACTCAACATTGCTATCTCAAGTTTACATGGGGATGTAGTGCAAATTTCTGGAAGATATGGTTAGTAGAAATAATGTGGTTTACAAAAAACATTCTTATTTGCAGGTTATTTTCGGGGTCAATTATTGACGCGCTTTGGTCCATCCCTCAAAGTAAGAGCGACAAACCAAAAATGAAATGGGCATGTCGCATTTGAAGACAACGGCAATGAAGATTTTCCCAAGCATGGATATCTGTCATCAGCATCTACAAGAGCTCTTGTATATGGACTTCCTTTGGCTAAAAAAAGAAAAGGGTTCATAAAACCTCCATCCAACAGCTCTTCTATCTGCTTTGCTATAAATCGAGGATTGCTATCCTACCGTCCTCGCTTGCTATTTTGCCCAACGCTGCTCGTTTGCTATAAAGGCCACATTTTAGCATGTCTCTTGGATTAGGCGATTAAATTAGGAGGGGTTTCTATTTTTACAAAGGGGTACAATTCTCATATTTAACAAACAAAATAAAAGAGCTTTTGAAGATAGACTTAGTGCTTAGTTGGTCATTTGAGTTTGCATATGTCTCCACTTTTGTTGGTTTTTAAAAGATTGCTTTAATTAGCCGGAGCCTGGAACTATAATAACAACGAATGGTTGCAAAGGTAAGAATAGAAATATCTTTTTTTTCTTCCAAAAATAAGAACCTGTCGCGAGTACTTGTCTAATAGTAGGAGATTAGGCATTTAGGCGCCAGCGCCATTAGCCCATTATAACTGTAAAAACGGAGCCAGCTGATCGAGTCATATAGAGATTGGTTGTTTGCTGTCTTGGTCATCGGAGATTTTGTCCGTCGCCGTCGCCTAGCCCATGTGAAACATCTGATCTGATGTAATTTCAAAAAAAAAAGAAACATCTGATCTGATGCAGATCGTCCACACATGAAAATTGTGCAGGACGAGCTAGTGCCTCCAGCCTGTTTCCTTTTGTTGCTCCAAGACCACTCGTCGATGTGGAATATCTCGGAGACGGAGAAAGGCTGCTGCCGTAACTCATACAGTCATACTACAGCAGGCGGCTCAGAATTCACCAGAGATGGGATACAGATACAGATGTAGCAACACCACAATGGCCATAAATGATACCTCAAGTTTACGTACATCCGTAGAAGCTTGAACTCCCATTATTCACCAGTTGAGAAACGACATTGTCTCTGGTCATTTAATCCCGGTCGTTCAAAATCCGATGTTAAATTGGTCATCGAATCATTCAGTACCGGCTCCAAACATTAAAAGTTATCTAGAGGCACTTTAGTACCAGCTGGAGATACCAACGGGTACTAAAGTGCATCTCATGCGCTAGGGGCAAGTCTTTTTATTACCTGCTAGTATTCCGAGCCGGTATTAAATTGCTCCGAGAGCATTTAGTACCGGCTCTTTCCCCTAGCCGGTACCAAAGGGAAAAAAAAACCACCCACCGTCACCTTTTCTCTCTCTTTCCTCCTTCATTTTCTATAACTTATCTCTTTCTCTCTTCTCATCCTGTATCTTCTTCTTTCTCATCCTCACATCTCTCTTACCTTCTCTTCTCTGTGGGCAGGGGCGGGCGCGCGTGGCCCTGCGGCGGCGCCGGCACGCGGGAGGGCAGCCGGCAGCCACCGGTCGGCTATGATTTTTTTTATTTTGTCTTACTTTTCTTAATAGCTCAACAATGTTTTGCTATATGAAATTTTGTGAATGTCTGTAATAATCTCCTTGGATTGAAATGATGCAAGAAAAATTTATGTGAATGTTTGTAATCTCTTAGTTTTCCTCATCTCCAACTTATCCTTTTTGTGTTCTTGACTTCAAGAATAGATGAGCACGTTTCTGTGAATGGAAAGAACAGAGTGGAAAAACAGAGGAGAGAGAAAGGGATGACCAGCGTCCAAAAACTTTAGTATGTACTAAAGTTCGCAGTTTAGTACCTGTTACACAACCGGTACTAAACTGCGCGCCATTTTAATCTCAAAACTTTAGTTCCGGTTACAACCGGTACTAAACCCGTCTTTACAACCGGGACTAGAAGTCGTACGTGTTTCTTGCAGTGATTATGCCACAAAGCCCAGCTACCAAACTGCCATTACAATTTTGCATTACTTGATTCTTTTAGGTTTCTATATGCTTGCACAACGTTTGGAGCCCTTTGTTGATGGCACGGATTTATGCTAATGACACCCGTAATCCAACACGATTTTGGACTGATGGTACGGTACAGTAGTCCATCCCATGCTGTGGGCTGTGGCATTTGGGCAGCAACATTCTGTGTCATATTGGTACCTGAATTGCTTATTAATTGAATGTACTGTCATATGTCATGTATACTGTGTTGGTCAAATATGTGAAAATATGTGAAAGTCTTCCTTATGGGAGCTATATTGGTCAAATTCTGCTACACTTATACTCTGCCTGTGATTTTTCATGTTGATGTTTGAAATGGAATTACTGTTTGCTCAAAGAGACAATGAACTGGACTACCTGTTATACCTGTGTGGACAGCAGTGAGCAACTTGTTTCTGCTCACAAGTAACATGTCTACCAACAAGCAGCAGTGAAGAAAATGGACAAGTTTTTTGCATGTTACTGCTCACAAGTAACATATTACTTATTCATTTCTGTAACAAGCACTCTGCCATGAGACTGCTATAATGGAGTCGTATATGTATATCTGTAGGTGTGCTATTTTATTTTTGATAATGGAAAGTATCATTTCTTAACTCCAGTTCTTTGGTTGGCAAGATGGGTGTACAACTTACAGTTCTTTCCTACTTTAAGAGAAGGTGTGCTCTGTTTATTTAAGAGGAGGGAAATGACAGCCAACAGCTTTCATCTTCAGTTGAAGACAATGAAATTTGAGAGGAGGGAAATGACAGCAAATACACAGAATTGTGCCAGATTTATTGCCGTAACTGAACTGAAATTTGAGAGGAGGGAACTCAGAGATGTTTATTGCAAATACATTATTCACACAGCAGAGATGTTTATTGCAAATACATTATTCACTCAGAGATGTTTATTGCAAACACATTATTCACTCAGAGATGTTTATTGCAAATACATTATTCACAAAGCTTATTGAGAGGAGGGGACTCAGAGATGTTTTTCACACACAAATACCAGATTACCAGATTACATTTTTCACACACAGTTATTCAACTCAACACATACATTATTCACATAATTTAGTTTATTGACACATTACAACCATGAACCAAGTAAAACCAAAACCACAACTAGGTTGAGCCATAACGCATCCAGTTGTGCTCGATGAGGTCCTTTTGAAGTTGGATATAGAGATCTCTGTCACACAACTTGTGGTGTGTAGCCACAAACGCTCTTCTTTCTAAAACATTTCTGTTTCTTGGATTGACTCGGGTGCCAATGTTGTCGATGTTGGATTGCTCTTATTTCATTAATAGAAAATTTCCTTTTTTGTTTGAAGACCACGAGCGCACCTTCTCTTTGTTCATTTTCTAAGCTCTACAATAGACTCATTTCTGTTGTGATGATAAAAGATACATGAGTAAATTACACTCATCATACAACAACTTGGGAGGTGGGTGTAAATTGGTCCAACAACTTTTAAAATGCTCAATTTAATGCAACGACTTAGCAGATGGGTGCAGATTAGTACAACAACTTATAAAATGCTTAGTTTAGTGCAATAACTTGACAAATTGGTGTATTTACCGTCCATACATTACAACGACAATGTATTTAGCTATGCACAGATAGAATGGGGAGGGTATATGTCTTGTATTAGGCTAATTTTGGATTTAGTTTCTTAATAACCAAGACAAGAATGAATTCCAATTTCATCATGTTTTTTATATTGATGTTTCAGTATTGTTTGGTAATTTTTCCACAGTTTCTATTTATTTATTTTATTATTCATCTTATCATCCTGAAATAAATTTCTTTTTGAAGACTAATAAAAAGCCAAAATAGCTTGATATAGAGATAATATTTGGTGTCGCGGACATTGTACTTACCATTAGTACACGGTATAAATACGATCTTAATGAAGTCACTAACGTATTTTAATTCACGTGAAAGAAAAAAAGTGTTTTATGTATACGTAAATAATATAAGTAGGTGTAAATGAGGCTTCTAAGTTTTCTTTAAAATTATTTGTTATTTCAAAATACGAAGAAACTAATTTTGTATGGAAAGGAACAAATATCTCTCATTTCTGACATGAATACATTTTTTAAATTTTAAATTAAAAGTTCGACAAATATAGATGGTCACATAATGCTCAGTTATTTTTTAAACCCAAATATACCATGTATTTGCTATCCGATGTGGCCAAATACATCGCCATTGTATGATTTGGACTGTAGATGCACCAATTTACCAAGTTGTTATACTAGATTGAACATTTTACAAGTTGTTGGATGAATCTGCACCTAACTTGACTTGTTGCATTAAAATAAGCATTTTACAAGTTATTGGACCAATTTGCACCTACTTGACAAGTTGTTGTATGAAGGGTGCAATTTACTCAAGATACATTCATTTCCTTATGCGGCGGGTAGTGACGTATGATGAGGACATGACATACATGAAGAGTGTTAAACACACATGGAAGGCATGGAGGACCAAAGAGGTTGATTGGGGACCAACTCAAAGTATTCCCACGTTTTACATCAGGCTATCACGTCACTTTTGGTCTAAGGAAATAACGAGATTGAATCCAACACGTTTTGGAAACGCTGGATTCGGACTGCAGGAAAGTCCTGACTTTCAACGGCCACCACGACTTCATCCGGACTCCGTTTGGGGCGTTCAAGTACTTGATGGAAAGCTTATGAAGTCTACTTTCATATGGATCCGGACTCATGTCCATATCTGTCCCGAGGCGGCCGCAATCGTCAAATCATTGACCTAAGGTTTTTCTGTCCAGGTGCTGCGACACCTTATTTTGGCCCACAGGCCGTGTATCAAGTTGGGTCCATTAGGGACGTGTCCTAGGGTTGGAGAACGACCCCAGCACCCCTGTGGACGTCCTCCCCCTATCATATACCCCCTAGCCGCCGCCAAGAACACTTGAGTTTTGTTTTACATCTAGCTTTAGCTACACCGAACACGCACAAATACGTGCTGTCCTCGTGTGATTCAGAACTCCACCTTCGAGTGATATTAAGATTGCTCGCCTTCTTTTTCTTGTTCGTTCTTTGATTGCGTACAGGAAGTTCTGATCTTGATTGCAACAGGGTCGGTAACCACAGGGAGTTGGTTCAGCGATTGCATTGGCGCTTCGGGTTCGCTCGTCGTAGTCGGATCGTGAGGGTCGACTTCCACCAAATCAAAATTATCCTCCACTCACCGAAAGATCGGGCACTTCAGCTCTATCAAGTGGTATCAAAAGTCCAGGTTGATCGGTGAGTTTATCGAGTGTTTTCATTACCTACAGTCCACAAAACCAAAACAAAAATTTATCAGGTTAGATCCTTGTCCCAGCACCCTTTTTAGCCTTGCACTCTCTTTCAATAATTTGCGTTGTTGAGTTTGTGTGCTTCGCGTTCAATTGTTGCTGGTTACTTTGTGCTTCCGCCACCGCCGCCGCCACCTCCCACCGCTGCTGCCACCACCACATGCCGCCACCGCCGCTGCTCTACATCTTCACCACAAACACTACAACCCACGCCGCTCATCCGAGTCCTACTCGGTTCGGCCGCCTCGCGTTCACAGTTTGGAAAGAGATAGGAAAGAAAAGGAAAGAAAAAAAAAGAAAAAAAAGGGAAAGTTTTGAAAAGAAAGAAAAAGGAAAGAATAAAAAAGGAATCAACAGTTCGGTTTTCGTTTGGAAGTTTCTTTTGGCAGTTCGAACACCTTCACGAAAACGGCCATAACTTTCGCTCGGATCTCCGATTTCAGCGTTCTTTTTTTTCCAGAAACCTTACGAAATTTAAGTGCCAGGTGCGGTCAGTTTGAGGCCAAAAAACGTCGTTTACATAGTGTAACGCGGCTTGGGAGATTTTCCGTTTCTGCATCCCACTTCCTTGTTACCTTTGGTCGATCCATAGCGTGTGGCACTTGTTTCCAGCAGCTTTGTTACGTGTTTAGCACTATAATTCAGCTTTGCATTATTGTTTGATTGTGCTAATCCTTGACTTGAGTGCAGCCTACCCAGAACTACACATATTCCTACGACGAGCAGATTTTGTTTCTCCAGGCAATCGCTGCTCCAATCTCTCGCAGGTGCTACTTGTTGCTTGCAGTTCGCCCCTGTTGCTTGGTAAGAACGGATAAGAATTTGATCGCAGCATCTTTGTGAGCATCTCATACACACATACACACACCTTTGTTGCCGTAGGATTAGTTTTTGTGTTTGCGCTAATCATGTCAGGAGACGTCAACGGCATCGTGGCACGATTCGATGCGTGGTCCACGTCGGTCACGGCGTTGCACAAGGACTATAACAGTGACATGGAGCTAGACGATGGAGATCACCACGGTTGTGCCCGCCGTGTGGTATGTCATCCACACTTTGACTCATTTGCTACGATTCAATTTAAAATTCCATCTTATAATGGCAAATATGATCCTGCTGCATATCTTGATTGGGAGTTAGAGGTAGAACAAAAATTTTCATGCCATGATATTCCTGCTAGTGCACAAGTTAACGCTGCTATTAGTGAATTTACTCTTTTTGCTTTAATGTGGTGGCGTGAATATAAGTTAAAACATCCCACGGCTATTCCAACCACTTGGGCTCAATTAAAAGTTGCTATGCGTCATCGCTTTGTACCTTCATATTATGCCCGAGATTTGCTTAAACAAATGCAGCGGTTTCAGCAAGGGCAACAATCTGTTGAGGAATATTACCAGGAATTACAAAAGGGTATGATCCGTTGTGGTTTACTTGAGACGGATGCCGCTGCTATGGCACGTTTTCGCAGTGGTTTGAACCGCGACATTCAGGACATACTTGATTCTAATACTTATGCTGATATGACCACATGTTTGAATATGC
>WEIB01000687.1:0-27524 GCA_015476505.1 Urochloa ruziziensis
ATTAAGAAATTTTCCTTATGTTTCTGTTGTGCAGGACCATAAACTACAAACAAGGCCCACCTGTAATCATCATTTTTATTTCGAAGTGTGAACGTAACATAAAACTTACCCTCGTCGATGGATCTGATGTCAAACACTGTAAGGTCAGCTCCAAGGAGAATGCCCTCGGATTACCCTATGGAGCCATGCAGTGTTCAACGTATTATTCTAGTGTCAAAGAAATGAAATAAGGAAAACAACTTGCGTCTTAGCCCCTGAAAATAAAACTTCTATTGCGATTAGATCCTTTATTAACAAACCAGCCCTTACATCTTGCACGAAACCCCCCTATAATAATCCCAAGTTTCTCACATAACACCAGTAAACACCAGTATGTTTACCTATAACCCCTTAAACTTCTATTTCTTCTCATTGGGAGCCCCTTTCTTCAACCTCTCAGTACAAACCGATGAACATACATGCAATTTCATGGCGCAGGAAAGAGAGAACTGCCGCCGGGCTAGCTAGGGGTATTTCGTCGGCCGGCAGGTATGCCAGCCACCATGGCTCGCTATACTAGTGGCTCTGCCACTGGCCCAAACTGATTAAGAAAAATAACAGAGTTGTTAACCGATAACTAAAGTGATCTCATAAAGCAAACTACGGAATACAAGTGCAGATCTAGAAAAAGGCAACAGCTCAAATGCAACGACGGAATAAAAGGCCCGATCTGGATCTGGAATAAAAATAGTGTTGGAGACAGGGGAACACAGATCTAATACCCCACGTGCCGAAGGAGACAACAAATCAAATGCACTAGTAAACAATTGCACTTGAGAAAGCGACATACGCCAGGTCAAGCCATTAATCGAAACGGAAGCCGCAGCCGCTCACCTGGGAGCTGATGGGGCCGTAGTTGGAGAAGGCATCCTTGAGGAGTCCTCACTGATGTCGTAGGGGAGGTTGCCGATGAAACATCGGTACTCCCGGCCGAACCAGTCCTTTCCAGTCGGAGTCCCACCAGGGCGCTGCCATCTTCAACGCCTCTAGCACCCTGACACGAGCAAACTGGAACAGGGGATTCCTTTCACTTCGGTTGCATAGAGCAAAGAAAAGCCTCTTGGTGAAGAAGTTAGGGCGGCGCCAGCACCTGGATATAGGGCATGTTTGGTTGCAGCCCTCGATCATTTGCGTGGGAAAAAGCTGCTTGCAGGTTGCCTATCAATGTGTTCGATTTTGCCTGCCCAGGCAGCTAGAAGAATGAACTGTTTGGTGCCTGGAAAAAACGTAGATGTTGGAAATACGCTTCGTTTTCACTAATCTAAAGTTTCCTGTTGGAATTAATGGCTCTAGCCTATTTATTCCTCAATAATAAAGAATTAAAAGCCTACTAATTAATGTTGACAATAAATTTGATTAATACCGTATGAGAAATTAAGGAGAATCCCAACCAACTCAAATGGTGGACTATGGGTACACCGCTTGTGAAGTTGGCTAGAGGAGAGCGGCGAGCCACACGCGCGCGCTCGCTCGCCGCACCGTGCCGCGCCGGGCCGAGGCCGTGGGCGTGGCGTGGCGTCGCGTGCCGAGCCTAAGGTTTTGCACCGTTGGAAAGTTATTCGCAATAAAGGGAATTCATTGGTTGATTGATTTCCCTTCGTCAAATAGAACCTGTCCAGGTGCATCCCCCTTTTCCTCCGCTAGCAATATATAATCTCCTTCCTTTCTCATCCTTGGGTTACCCAGAAAAAACACCCTCTGCTGCGCTCCTTCCATCTCCATCGCCGGCTTCCGGTTGCCCTCAGCGAGATCCTGCTCGGGATAGCCGGGCAATCAGGTTTCTGGGGAGCGTCTTCACGCGATTGCTCGCCCAGAACTGTGTCGTCTTCACCGGCGCAATGTTCGTCTACTCCACGCGTCGTCGTCTTCCTCCTCTGCTAGCTGCGATCAACTACTTCCCGGTGGCCATATCTGTGTTCCCCAAGTGAACAGCGTGACTACATCCCGAAGGCCATCTGCACTGCATCAGCCGCTTCCTGCATCGCATTCGTATGGCTACACCGAACAAGGTCAACCTACGAGAAACACCATGACGGGTGAATCTCCAGTTGATAACTGTGCAACCGGTGGCTCCGTCACTGGTCCCACTTTTGGGTATAATCTGATACCCCTTCTCTTAATTTTATATTTTTGTTCTTATTTAAATATGAGTTAAATCTGAACACGTGCACATATCTGCTATCACTCTTTTTAATCATGAGTATATTGTTGAATGCTATGTTTAATTTTGGAATTAAAATATCATTGAAAGTACGTAATTTTCTAACAATCCAGAAACCTGATAGTAATGATAATTATGTTGATAGGCTTTCGGTCGCTCAATTTGCTTCAACCATTAAACCCAACGATTTTTATGGCAATAACTATATTCGTTGGCATGAACGGATGGTTTTGTGGCTGAATGCTATGGGTATCTTAGACATGATCAACGGGAAACCCACCGAGTGCAGTTCCGAGCAGGGAACTGTACTTGAGGCTCTGGACAGTTTCTTTCATGGTTGCGTTCTTGGTGTCATAGCACCACACCTCATGGATCCCTTTCTTAAGCATAAGACTGGGAAGGAGATGTGGGATGCTCTTGAGGCTCAGTATGGAGCTTTCGATGCTGGTAGTGAGTTGTATCTCATGGAACAGTTCATTGACTACCTAATGGTGGAAGACCGTTTGGTGGTAGAACAAGCAAATGAGATACATCTGCTAGCAAAGGATCTCACGTGCTGCAGTAAGGACAATCCATGTGTGCTTCCTGACAAGTTTGTGGCTGGAGCTATCATCTCCAAGTTGCCACCTTCTTGGAGAGATTTTGCTACCTCACTGAAACACAAGAGACATGAGTTCACCATTGATGGACTTATTGGGACTCTTGACGTGGAAGAAAAGGAGAGAGCAAAAGACACACGTGGGAAGGGAGTCGTTTGTGCGAGCGCTAACTTCGTTAAGAAGAACATGAACGCTCGTACAAATAACTCCAACAAGGGCAAAAAGAAACCACCTAAGCCTCAGAATGTTGGAAAGACTAAACAAACCACTGCGTTTAAGAAGAAAAAGGGAAACGTGTGCGGCAGTGAGGACCACTTTGCTGGAAAGTGTCCGGACCGTAAAGGGGCAAAGTCTGCCAATATGGTTGTTAGCGAACATGGAGGAACATCGGGGTGCGGTAATCATTTACCTACAGTTCTTTCAATTATGTCTTCACCCGAGTGGTGGGTTGATACTGGCGCTAATACTCATGTGTGTGCTGACATTTCCTTGTTTTCTTCTTACCAGGTCGAAGGGGCTACCTCCTTGCTGATGGGGAACAGCACCCATGTGCATGCTCTTGGTGTTGGTACGGTCAATCTGAAGTTTACTTCGAGAAAGATCGTGTAGCTGAAGAACGTGCAGCATGTCCCTACAATAAAGAAGAACCTCGTCAGCGGCTCTCTACTGTGTAGAGATGGTTTTAAATTAGTTTTTGAATCCAATAAATGTATCGTGTTCAAGTTTGGAACATTTGTTGGTAAAGGTTATGATAGCGGAGGTCTGTTCCGCTTTTCCTTAGATGATGGTTGTAATAAAGTAGTAAACAATGTTGTTAACGTTGATGAATCAAATGTTTGGCATTCAAGGCTTTGTCACGTTAATTTCAGTTGCATGACACGACTAGCAAATTTGAGCTTAATTCCAAAAATTACCTTTGTCAAAAATTCTAAGTGCCTTCTGTGTGTTGGATCAAAACAAACTCGCAAGCCTCATATGGCTGCCGAGGCGAGAGACTTGGCACCTCTAGATTTAATTCATTCCGACCTATGTGAAATGAATGGTGTGTTGACAAAAGGTGGCAAAAAATATTTCATGACACTAATCGATGATAGTACTAGATTTTGTTACATCTACTTATTAACAAAGGATGAAGCATTCCATCACTTCAAAATCTATAAAGCTGAAGTAGAAAACCAGTTGGAAAGAAAGATCAAAAGAGTTAGATCGGATCGTGGTGGAGAGTACTTCTCAAATATCTTTAATTCATTCTGCGAGGAGCACGATATTATTCATGAGAGGACGCCTCCCTACTCACCCCAGTCAAACGGGGTGGCCGAAAGAAAGAATCGTGCTCTAACAGACTTGGTTAATGCCATGTTAGACACATCAGGACTTCCCAAGGAATGGTGGGGTGAGGCTATATTGACTGCATGTCATGTCCTAAACCGTGTTCCTACAAAGAACAAAGTGATAACACCATTCGAGGAATGGGAAAAGAAAAGGCCAACACTTTCCTACTTGCGAACTTGGGGTTGTCTGGCCAAAGTGAACGTGCCAATCAACAAGAAACGCAAGCTTAGAACAAAAATAGTAGATTGTATCTTTCTTGGTTACGCTTTGCACAGCGTGGGTTATAGGTTTTTGATAGTAAACTCTGGAGTACCTGACATGCAGGTCGGTACAATAATGGTGTCCAGAGATGCTACATTCTTTGAAAATATATTCCCTATGAAAGATGGAACAAGTTCATCTAGACATGAGATTATCGAGGATGATGTCTCCACTGAGCCGATAGAGCACAATGAGCACACACATGTCGAACATCCTGAGGAGGATAACAATGAAGCTCCTAGAAAGAGCAAGAGACAGAGGACTGCCAAGTCCTTTGGTGATGATTTCATTGTATACCTCATCGATACACACCCAAAACCATAGAAGAGGCATATTCATCTCCTGATGCTGACTATTGGAAGGAAGCAGTTAGGAGTGAAATGGACTCGATCATGACAAATGGTACTTGGGAAGTCGTTGATCGCCCCTATGGGTGCAAACCCGTAGGGTGAAAGTGGGTGTTCAAGAAAAAGTTTAGACCTGATGGTACTATTGAAAAGTATAAGGCTAGGCTTGTGGCCAAGGGTTATACCCAAAAGGTAGGAGAAGACTTCTTTGATACTTACTCACCTGTTGCTCGATTGACAACAATTCGAGTGTTACTTTCCCTAGCAGCCTCCTATGGTCTTCTTGTCCATCAAATGGACGTAAAGACAGCTTTCCTCAACGGAGAGTTAGAGGAGGAGATCTATATGGATCAGCCAGACGGGTTTGTAGCAAAAGGTCAAGAGGGAATGGTATGTAAGTTGTTGAAGTCCTTGTATGGCCTCAAGCAAGCCCCTAAGCAGTGGCATGAAAAGTTCGATAGAACTTTAACCTCTGCAGGTTTCATTGCTAACGAAGCTGATAAGTGTGTGTACTATCGTTTCAGTGGGGGTGAAGGAGTGATTCTGTGTCTGTATGTGGACGACATACTGATACTCGGGACAAACCTTAATGTTATTAAGGAAGTCAAAGGATTTTTGTCTTAAAGATTTGAGATGAAAGATCTAGAGGAAGCTGATGTTATCCTGAATATAAAGCTGGTAAAGGATGAAAATGATGGGGTGACTCTGTCACAGACTCACTATGTGGAGAAGATGTTAAGTCGCTTTGGTTATAATGATCTTAAATCTATCTCAACACCTTATGATGCCAGCATAATCTTGAAAAAGAATAAAAGGATAATGAGATATCGGCTGAGATATTCTCAGATCATTGGTTCATTGATGTACCTAACTAGCGCCACAAGACCTGACATTGCTTTTGCTGTAAGCAAATTGAGTCGGTTTGTATCAAATCCTGGTGAGGATCACTGGAAAGCTCTTGAAATAGTAATGCGCTATTTAGTAGCAACAATGGACTATGGAATTCACTATTCCGGGTACCCCAAAGTACTAGAGGGATATAGTGATTCAAATTGGATTTCTGATGCTGATGAGATTAAAGCCACGAGTGGATATGTGTTTACACTCGGAGGTGGCGCTGTTTCCTGGAAGTCTTGCAAGCAGACCATTTTAACAAGGTCAACAATGGAAGCAGAACTCACAGCACTAGACACCACCACTGTAGAAGCTGACTGGCTTCGTGAGCTCCTAATGGACTTACTGTTGGTTGAAAAACCAGTACCGGCAATCCTAATGAACTGTGACAAGCAAACTGTGATTATCAAAGTGAACAGTTCAAAGGACAACATGAAGTCATCCAGGCATGTAAAGAGGCGGTTGAAGTCTGTCACGAAGATGAAAAACTCCGGAGTTATAGCCCTAGATTATATTCAAACGGCTAAGAACCTGGCAGATCAATTTACAATGGGTCTTTCACGAAATGTGATAGACAATGCATCCTTGGAATTGGGCCTGAGACCCACGAGTGTTATTCCATAGTAGTAACATGTCCTGTGTGGTCGGAGATCCCGTGAAGCAGGATGGTGAAACAAGCTATGGTCTAACTGAGAGAAGAGAACCTTTGTATAAGACTTATTCCAGAAGAAGGTGCATTTCTCTTCTAAATCTGTAAGGTAGGTTGGTTTACACCTTAATGTGTTCCAGGAGGTTTCTTGAAACAAGAGAGTTGTTACTAGAAACAAAGATGTTGTCTTACAGAACATCTCAAAGGAATACACCTATATGTGTCCGACTACTAGTCATAGTCTATGGGGTTTGGGTAACCTCTAGAAACTCATGAAAAAGGCATGGAGTATGACTCATAAGCTCCAAAACAGCGGAGATGCGTTGCAACCTAGTAATCAATATAGAGCTCTGGTGAAACTTGTTTGTACAAAACTGGCAATTCAAGGCATAGTCCATTGTACAGTTGTAGATAAGTGTAGCCCTTGTTCTAGATGGAAGTTCAACTTAACAGTCTCCATCAAAAACTGGTATATCAAAGGGGTATGATAACATTTCTTAGTATGGCCTAAAATTCTTGGTGGGGATTGTTGGAATTAATGGGCCTAGCCCATTTATTCCTCAATAATAAAGAATTAAAAGCCCACTAATTAATGTTGACAACAAATCTGATTAATACCGTATGGGAAATTAAGGAGAATCCCAACCGACTTAAATGGTGGACTATGGGTACACCGCTTGTGAAGTTGGCTAGAAGAGAGCGGCAAGCCACACGCGCGCGCTCGCTCGCTCGCTCGCCTCGCCGAGCCGGGCCGGGCCGGGCCGAGGGCGTGCGTGCCGTGCCGTGCCGAGCCTGAGCCTGAGCCTGACTTGCATGGCGGGGGGGAGGTTTTGCACCGTTGGAAAGTTATTCGCAATAAAGGGAATTCATTGGCTGATTGATTTCCCTTACTCGAATAGAACCCGTCCAGGTGCGTCCCCCTTTTCCTCCGCCAGCAATATATAATCTCCTTCCTTTCTCATCCTTGGGTTACCCAGAAAAAACACCCTCTGCTGCGCTCCTTACATCTCCATCGCCGGCCTTCTGCGCGCACAGATCCGGCGAGAGCAGGTGCCTCCGTTCCGGTTGCCCTCAGCGAGATCCTGCTCGGGATAGCCGGGCAATCAGGCTTCTGGGGAGCGTCTTCACGCGACTGCTCGCCCAGAACTGTGTCGTCTTCACCGGCGCACTGTTCGTCTACTCCACGCGTCGTCGTCTTCCTCCTCTGCTAGCTGCGATCGACTACTTCCCGGTGGCCGTACCTGTGTTCCCATGTGAACAGCGCGACTACATCAGCCGCTTCCTGCATCGCATTTGTACGGCTACACCGAACAAGGTCAACCTACGAGAAACACCATGACGGGTGAATCTCCAGTTGATAAGAGTGCAACCGGTGGCTCCGTCACTGGTCCCACTTTTGGGTATAATCTGATACCTCTTCTCTTAATTTTGTTATTTGTGTTCTTATTTAAATATGAGTTAAATCTGAACACGTGCATATATCTGCTATCACTCTTTTTAATCATGAGTATATTGCTGAATGCTATGTTTAATTTTGAAATTAAAATATGACAGAAAGTACGTAATTTTCAAACTTTTCCAACCATCGGTACTAATCGCTATAACCCAGAAAGGCAGCACAACCCTGTCGGATCAGTGCACTCTCAGATTGAGGTGTGCGGCCGATTGATCTTGCAGCCGTGTAGCTTGGCCACCTTGGCACGCGGGTCATCCCGGGTCGGCGGGTCATCGAGGGACAGTAGAGATTCAGGCAAGCGACAGTCGCATAGCAGAAACATGTTGGCTGGCGACAGAGCAAGATGTCGAACGGCCCCCGGCCGGTGAGGTTCCTTGTTTTTTCTTTGTGGCCGGAGTAATCACGGTGATTATAGTTCAGGCAGAAGAACGCGGCACCAGGCAGCCGATTTTGGTGGCCGAGGAGGCAGCTGCCTGCTCCAGGCTAATATCCAGGATTGCAACCTGCCAGGCAGAACCCAGACGGCTGTCCGCTCATGCAAAATTGCTCCAGGGCTCCAACCAAACATGCTCATATAGCAAAGCATTGTTGCGCCCGTTCTGGTATTGGATCCACAAGCAGGTTACCGATAAACATGCCCAATATTTCTCATTGTTTGTTTCCGTGACTTCGGAGAAAAAAAATATTTCTCATTGTTTGTTTCTTTTGAGAAGATATAAATAAAGAGATCAGAAGGAATTTTCCAAAAAAAAGAAGAAGAAGAAGAGATGCTATCATATCTTTAAGGGGGGGGGGAGGAGGATGCTATCGATTTGGCATGGAGGAAACCAAGCATTTATTTTCTTCTTCTTTTACAATATAATAAGGGTCTATCTCTTGATCAAGTTGACTTGGATATTGCATTTCCGTAAGTCACCCGTTTGAGCACATCATTGTTGTGTGCCCAGTTCCCCTAATGAATCCAACGACTACATTTTGCCGACCCATTGTGCCTATTTGGGCTGTGTGCACTGCACTATTTTGTTGCTGCCGGTACAAAAATAAGCCCAACACCAGCAGCAAACCTAGCTGTTTGTTTGCCTAGTAATAGCCCATTATAAAAACATTATTGCCAATAACATAATTGCGATAGAGCAAAAATCACTTCAACACATAAAGAGCCACATGGATTACACTGGAAAAATACTATTGGTGAATAAAATTTATATTACAATCGAATAAACTTTCTATATGGCGTCACAAAAAAAGAGCAACCCTAATCTCTTGGTGAAGACCAATGCTTTCAGCACCTCCATTTAGGAACAGACAGATCCATATGGTCAAAATTATTAGAAGAATGATACATATTCATTGACAGAAAGACATAAATTACAAAATGAGAAACATAGTGACAAAAAAGGTAAATAAATTAGATATCCAGTATCAATTTAGCATGTTCTAGCTTCTAATATCAATTTTATAGCACAGCATAGTTTTAATCATACATTATATGAGAAGTATAATTTCAAAATTGTGCAAATGCAATTCTTTTTTGACAATTTGTAATTGTAATGGGAATATACAGGGTGATTTTAATTTCATACAAGTAACAAAACATATGAGCAAGCATGTTGTTGACTGAGCATACTTCTGAAATGGAAAAGAACAAATGTATGCTATGTTTCTATTCATGAGATCATGGACAGATACACATGAAAGAAATTTTCAAAATAAATCAGAAATTAGAAGTGAACATGGAATTCAAATCTTCTCCAAAATAACAAGTTCACAAGGGCAAGATGGAGTGCAAGTTTTAGCCTATTGTTCAATAAATTGGCATAAAAGGGACCATTTCTTAAACCAACCTTGGCACCAAGGAATTGAAAAATCTTACCCCATGGAGCACTTAGGTGCAGCATGAAATAAAAATAAAAAATCACCAATTTCGTGAGAGGGCTTCACAGCAAGGTTGGAACTATAGTCAGCTTTTTATCCTTGATCTCCAAGTCCTGAGATACAAATGATTTTTTTTATAAACAACTATATATATTATATTAGGAGCAGCAAACTTACAGAAAAGCCCCCCAAAGAGGAGCCAATTACATCAATGTCCTCAGAAAGCACATATCCAAAACCAACACCAAAAAGCAGATCACCGGCGGTGGTCTCCAGAGGCGTCACGCACGCTTGGGACCGATGCGGAAGGGCCTCGCTACGCGAAGGCTTAAAGTGGTTGAGGGCGACGTCGAGGCGAAGCTTCACCGGCGAACCGAAGATACTGTTGAAGTCGTCGCCGGCGGGTATAAGAGCGGCGCCCCTAGAGCCGGTGGGTGGCTCACTGCTGAACAAGTGTCGGAGGAGATGCAGAGGACGCGATGAAGGTTGCAGAGCTGCTCGGAGGTGGATGGTGGCGGAGGCGATGATGGCGGCGTGGAAGACCAGGTGGAAGAAGGTGACGGCAAAGGGAGGCGGATCCACACGGGAGTAGGCGGAGGAGTTTATTTTATTTCTACTCACCTCGAATCTCAGGCTACCGACGACGAACACGACGAGCGCGGAATCAGCATCGGGAGCGAGGGAGGACTTTCCCATCGGGACAGCTGATAACTCTGTATACTACAAAATCTAAAGCGGAAGAAAAAAAGGGGCCGGCCCACTCTCTCTCACCGCTAGCGAGCACGCCGGAGGTGAAGAGAGAACGGCCGGATCTGGGTCAACGGGAGGATGCGCTGGGAGAAGGAAGGTCGCTCACGCTTCTGGCTTCTAGTTGTGTCTTAGATACAAATGATTTAAACTCCACATCACACATGCTTATACAGGAAACTTATAACCAAATAATAAAAATTACATTGAAATATGAAGGTATAAATCTAGTAAAAGACATTAGCAATTTTGTTTCAAACTATCTAAAACACATCTTCTACCAATCTCAAATATATAGAAATCAGGTCCCCATAGTCAAATTGATGACGTAATTTATAATTCCATTACACAGAGGTTATACTCATTATGAACTCTAATTAAATATAGGAATGAGAGTATGATTCACATACATGTGACAAAATGCAAAAATGAGAGAGATCCATTTCCACACCACCTACATGAGTTGCCTGTAAGGCCATGCTGCCCTCCTTGCTGATGCTAGGGCTATGAATATCCACCAAACAACACCCCTAGTTCCTACTCCAGTTTGCCATCTATTCGTTGGCTACCTGAACATTCAGAGCCAACAAAGAGAACATAAGCAAAGGGGATGTGTACACTACTGAATCACATCACACATGTACAGGAATGGTTCTACTTAGCTAAAAGGAAAATTGACAGATTAAGAACATATATTCACTACCGTGCTTCTTGGAGGACTAAAAACATGGATACAAGATTTCATGAACATGATCTCTCTGGTTAAGCAAGTAGCAAACAGAATGTAGAAATGTTAAAAATAAGTGGTATAAAAAATACAGAAAGACCTCTAGCTATAAATTTAGTACAGTGACCATGCAATTTTTTTTCAAAAGCAATAATTATGTACATATATGAAGCAGAATGCATATATTAGGGTACACGTTCAGAGTACAGATTCAGATTCAGTAGAAAGAAAATCTATTTCTCTATTGAAACTAAATAAAAAATCTATGCTTTCAATATACTCTAATATTCCAACCACCTTTAACTATGAACAGGGATTTAATAGCTATTATACAAGCTTCGCAATTTTTTTAGTTCTACGGAGGCTACATTTTTTTTTTTGCAAGCTAAAAGGACTGTTGACGGCCATTATAACCTCGTAGTGACCGTCAACATTTCGGTAAAATGAGGATGATCATACCATATTCCATATATAAAAGTATTTTTACTGACAAATTTCACAAGTTTTGGATGAGTTGTGCTTGCAGGATGAACCAGGAGAAACAAGGGCCAAACCTGGCACAGAGCCAGGCCGGCCGGCCTAGGCCAGGCCGACCGGCCTCCCCTGGCCAGGTCTGGCCACGTCATTGATCCACAAGCCATGCCAAGTGCCCAGGATGATCAAGCACCATGCAAACAACGTCGGTTTGATCCAAGGACCCGGAAGGCCTAAAGGTGAAAGCACATGGATTGAAGGGCCCACATCCTAGGATTCTCGGACAAGATTCAACTAAACGCAACCGTTACTGACCTTGGGAGAGCATCAGGACCGTTCCTGCAGAGGACGGTGCCAAGTGGCACCAGGGCCAGGCCGGCCGGCCTCCCTCTGTGGCCGCCACGTCTCCTCCTTCACGTGAAGCTTAAGCAGAGCCTTGGCGTGCTAATGACGCTGACATCCACCCCCTGGAGGCTATAAAAGGAAGCTCATTCACCTTGGGAAGACACACACCACATATCTCAAGTCTTTACTTGAAGGGAGCTCTAGTATCTTTTTCATTTCTTAGATTAGGATTAGAGTTGGGAGTAGAGTCGAGTCGAGCTTAGCTCGGATCTTCGGAGTCTTCGGAGTTCTGGTAAAGCTCTTGTATCCTTTCCTTCTTTTGAAGAGTTTATTTATATAATTACTTTCTTATTTCAGAGCTTAAGTTATCTTTTATATTTCTCTCTTGCTCTTCTTTAAGAGTAAAGATCTTGCTCTCTTTAGAGCAAAGTCCTTTTTCCCTTTAGTGTTAGTGTAGAGTTTAGTTTAGCTCTACCGGGTTTTATCTCGCGGGTTTGCTTGCCTTGACTGGGCCGTAAGACGCCTTAGGGAAGACGGGGATTTCTCTTGACAGGCCTCAAGAGAAATCTTAATCATCGAGTGCAGACGTGGTGTCTGGTTTGTTGGTTAACTAGGAAGTGTGTTGCACCCCATGGTACAGCAGTGGTAGGCGGCAGGTGGTGTCAACCCTGTCCGTCCTTCGTAGTCCACCACGTTCGGGTGTATTCATAACAGTAGTGCTGAGCCCGGAGAACCCCCTCTCTCACCCCGTTCTGAGGTTCTCCCGTTCTAGACGTCGAAGCGAGCTCTGTTCCCGGTATCTAAGCTAGGGTCTAGGCTAAGGCTAGAGTGCCTTTTGCTCTGAATTAGAAAGAGTCTAGGTCCGGTCTCTCCCAACATCTTTCCTTTTCTTTAGAAATAGGTGCTCCGTGTGTCGCTGGTCTTTCAGACCTTCTATCCGGTCATTAACTTGACCATTATCCACCCAAACTTAGAGTTTGTGCCCCTAGGTTTGTGGCTTGATATTTCTGGCAAGATATATCATTTCATTCTTCAATACACTTTAACCATCTGCTTCCCTGCGGAAATATAAATACGATACCCTGGGGTTACACCCACGGTGAAGTGCTACAACGAGATATATTCTGTGCGCTTGCAGAATTAAATTTTGCATACAACGACATATATCTACGCGCTCTTGAGCGTTGCTAAAACGTGACGCTAAGGAGTGCCAACAAGGACAACATTGAATCTTGCTTATATTCATTGTCCAATTCGTTTGGACTGTCAACAAGTAATGGATGATTCCTGTCCACCTGGGTATGCAAGGCAATGTCAGCACATTACATGGAGGCAAATCACTCCCTCGCACTCCATACTCTACTAGTATCTAACATACTTTCAAGTTACAAGCTCCTAGAGCTCACACACCACGTTGAATACCGCAATACAGAAAAAGGTAGAATGAATACAGATGTTACCTTAATAAACCGCAAATGAAAAACCTATTCGAGACTAAATAGGACAACAGGGAATCTAATTTTGCCACAAGGATGAAGATTCAATCATGAACTTTTCACAGACCTGCATCCACAATTTGCAGCCAAGAGCAAGGCATTCATAAGAACAGTGCGTGCCTAATTGGTAAAAGTTCCAACCAAATAAAATTTTGGTACATGATATTTTCTAGGTAGTGGGTATTACTGAATCTAAAATAACTTTACATCAGCTTTTGTTAGGAATAAAGAAATAACATCACAGGATCGACGGAGAAAGCAAATAATGAATGCATTTTTTCAATAGCAGTCATTTCAAAAAATGGCAAAATGAGCATCAACTGGTACATGAAACAAGAAACACAAGATGGAATGCGCATACCTGAATATTCGTAGGTGTGTTTGTGAAATGTTGGGTGAACCATAGATAAAAAGTACAATTCCATCTTCAGTTTCAAGAACAGAAGACTGATGGCGCTTTGCAATGCGTGCATGAGCAAATTCATTGATTGTTTCATTCCTATCAGAATGCACGGATAACTGTATACATCAGCAAACCAAAGAACCAAAGCCTAGCTCAAAAAATCTTATGCACGCTTAAATACACAAGCAGCATGATTTCTAAAAGTTAAAGCATGCTTCAGTCAAGACATCAATCACCGTTAAATCTGCTTGCTACTCGCCCATGGTGCGCCGATCGCTGGCCCGGAGCGAGTGGAGAAAGGAGAGACCATGAGAGTGAGTGATATCTGAGAGAGAAGTGCGAGTGGCTGCTGGGCTGCTGCCGTGAACCGGAAACGGCCCAAGCTACAGGCGCGTGCACTCGTACAGCAAAAACGGCCCAAGTTGACAGGCGCGGACCCGATTTCAGTAGACATACATGAATCCATCTCGTTCATATGTGTACGATCAAACGGACCAGGACGTTGACTTACGCACATACAAGATCTAAGTCACCTTAGAAGGAGCAAATCTGATATAATAAAGTTGTTCATCACTCTCTATTCCTACTTATCAGCGCATAAATGTTTCAAAAGAAAAAAAAAATCTCAGCGCATAGCGTTAGAAGTTTAGGCCTCCCGCGAGTCGTCTGCTAAATCACAACAGCACAAACGCCAAACACCGGCTCCGCACGCGAAAACTCCATCGGAAGGCCCAAATAAAAAGGAGCATGGTTTGAGCATCTATGAGCCACATAACCTGTTTATCATACAACTGATCCGAATTATCTGTATATCAGTTAAAACGTTGATATAGATATTCTAATAACGCCGAGAACATTGCAACCGATCTTTCGAAAGAAGAACATTGCAACCGATGGTAACCCTTCTGAAATGCTACTGAATAACAACTATCTGAGCATTCTCATGACGTGCTCCACCCGAACACATCGGGCTATCATTTTTGTAAAAGTGCACAAGATGCCACACGAGGGAGTCCACTAGCTAGCTAGTCTACCCGATCACTGCCTGCTTCGTCAAGCCATCATGCGATAAGCACCCTCTACTGTACATATATCATATCACTCACTACAACAACAAGACGCAGGTTTGGTCTACTCTGATTTCTTCAAGCCAGATCACCCTTCTAGTGACGCCTTGCCTGGTAAACCTCTTATTGTATGCTTGCACTGAAACCTGAAAGGCACAACATGAATTCATTAAAAGGTTCGACCAGTCAGTACAGAAAAGTTTATTGTAGCTAGAACCCATAGGATCAGTATTCTGTAACAGCTTAAGAAGAGTTAAGCAACGTGGTTTCCCTCATCCAGGACCATCAAAACAATGCAAGCACCGAGGCCCATTTAGATGCATGATCAAAGAATTTGCTAACAAAACACTGTTTATCTGTGACACAAATGTGCAGTTGCACAATGCAGCTCTGAAAATATTCTGTATTGCATACTATGAGAAGACATTACATTCAACACTGTAAAGGGATGAAAATTGTGGAAGAATCCCACAACTGAATCAACGGTAAGATGATGTCACAAAAAAATTACCAGATAGCATCTGAAAGAGAAGATTCTGAAGTGGAACAAGGGGCATCAGCAATTGACATACAGTGCTGGTTATTCCCTTGACAGTCTGCTTTACTGCACTTTATGTGCATTTGAAGAGGTACAACCTGAGGTGAAACATTTAGGTTCAGGGAATTAATCCTGGGAAATGGTTGTGTTCCAGAAGAAGGTTGATAAACAGAATGAGTTACATTAATTAACCTTGACAAAAGAATAATACCTTCTTGCTGTAACGAAAATCACGCTTTGGCAGGAAATCCAGTGGTAAGTTCAATGTACTGGGACATCTTACCAGCAAAAACAACTTGCTAGGCCCTTTAAGAGAGTACAACTGAATGCAGTAAGTTTAAGTGGATTGTGACCTCAGCTAAATATATATAGTAAAAGAAAAGACAATACCTGTGTAGGACAAACTCCCTGCTCCACATGATACAAGAGCACGGATAGCCTAGAAATATGCAATTGGGTTATCATCTGAGAAGGACAAATTCAAAATAGATGCTGAAAATATAAGAGCTCGTGATATCAGCGCATATATTCATGACTGGAAATGTGGTAACAAGCATGAAAAGGTTCTAGTACCAAAGTCATATGCAGAACAGCAAACTGATAATCCAAACATGAAGATGACAAATAATTGCAACACTGTTGTTCAAGTAGAGTGAAAGGTATCATGTTTTGGATTTCACCATGTATAATATCCAAAGGCTGAGATCTTAAGTGGATAGTACTTCAATGCTAAACCAGGAACAAATCATAAAGAAATAGAGTCATTCTAGATTTAGGGGAAAATATTGGTGCAATAGTAGCTCACCTTCCGAGAAACAGATTGAGCTAATTTGGTTAGAGCATGATCTTTGGCACTTCCTGAATCAAACATACCATTTGAAATTGTAATGTCATACACAAATAAGGGCCGCACAAGGCTTCCTCCAAGGATCAGGACAACTCCTTCAATGCTAGAAACTTCATCAAGTGCTTGCTGAAGAGCACACAGTAAGGTAGAGATGCCTTTCATCAATTTCTCGTGCTTCATTATTCTACATCTAACTTCCCTTTTTCGTGTGTTGTGCTTTCTCTGATCAGATGGTTTGAGTTCAGCTGGTTGTAATGTCATTTCTGTCTAGAAACAGCCATAATTCACAAATTGGTTTCTTTTCAAAATAGATGGCAGCAGGAAAGTGTTTACTGAATGCTGAACTTACCATTTCCTCCTTTAAACTTGCAAATTCATCTTCAAGACTCTGCAAAACCCTGAAAAATGAAGAAATTTAAGATAAACTCTAAATTCATTTGATAATTACATAGCACAGTACATAACCATCCTACCCTTGTTTACAAAAAAAAATACTATGTTCTTCAATTGTTATGCATGGATATATTAAAAAAACACTCAACAACGTTCTATCATGAGACCTACTGCACCAATGCAAAACAAGGATTTTTGTGATCAACAAGTAGCCCTAGACAACAATATGAATGATGATTTTAATCGGTTGTCAAATTGTTGGGACAGTGCTGCAATGAAACAAGAACAGCTAATGGCCACTTGGGCCAGCATACAGATGTAGGGAACATATGACACATTAAATACTAATCAGACAATATATATCAGAACTTCAAGCTCCACTTGTACATTGTAAATCACAGGAAGCTAAAGTAACAAAGGGAGTAGTCTATACTATTTCGACCATACTTTTCTTGTGATTATCGCAGGAAGTCTCAGTCTGCATATGGGCACAATGTGAAACTCGTTGAGCATGAAAAACAGAAAGAAATAATAATACTCAACCTACAGTGTTTAACAAACTACAAACTATTTCCATGGGACATCAATTCAATATTTATCCAAACAGAGCTAAACGTAGACAGTTAAGGCTCAGGACCAAAAGACAAGGAACAGCACAAATGATTGCAATGACAATAGTGAAAATACATTCACTCAACCAAAATCTGAGAGTAGGCAACAGCACATAGATCCATAAGCAGGTTCAAAAAAAAAAAAAAAAAAAAAAAAAAAAAAAAAAAAAAAAAAAAAACTCAGCAGCCAGGGTAAGGCAATATCAAGAAACAGTCATCTCATAGAGGATGCACAAACTTATAGTGCATCTGAATCCAAGAATTATCACAAAATTAAATAGAAGCGAGTGGCTAAATAAGCAAACTAAAACCCATATCTATACTATAAAGGACGAAAGAATTTCGACGGTGAATCGTCAAAAGACATATTGATCTGACAGGTGAACCCACGGGTAAGTACATGAGCAGGACTCTTTCTCATGCTACACGTCAGCCCATAAGACTCTTTTCTCGCGCTATATTGGTCATGTATGTGAGCAGTCAAGACTCTTTCTCATGCTACACATTAGCCACTATTACTATTTCTCACACTATATTTTTCTTAAAACACGTGCCGCACTTTGTGCTAGTTATAAATAAACAACCAATGAATTGCCCATAAATCACATAAAGTAATCCATATAATGATTGAATCTACTACAGGCAAGTGGATCCAAAACTTTAGTAAGGTGTCATTCCGCACACAGAATATTCCATAGCATAATCATTAACGCGTTAATTGATCCTTTGCAAAATTATAAGCTAATCCAAACCCTAGTAACATCCACTGGCACGAAGGTTGCTCCAGCAGCCATACGGGTAGGTTCAATGCAATCCAAATCCATCAAATCCGAAGCCCAGCACGACTCGATATGCAACGAAAACGAATCTGAACTGCGGCAAATCGCTCGATTAGAATTGGAGCAAAGCATTTACAGTGAAATTCGCTATACCCGCCATAGATCCTGCCAAATCCCAGCATTGAACAAGAGAAATAGGGGATAGATAAGGGATTACGAGGGGATCTGGTGATGCATGTAGAGGACGAAGCCGACGAGCTCCTTCACGACGTGGAACACCTCCGACCGCCGTAGCACCGCCGCCGCCGCTTGCACCTCCACAGGCCCTAACCCCCGTTGCTCGCTGCCGGCGCCGGCGCCGCCGAATCCGAAGGAGGAGGAGGAGGTGTTGGTCTCCATGTCGCCGCGACCGTAACGTCCCCCGCCCGCACCGCACCGCACCGCCGACCGTTAAAAGGATTTCTAATATTTGGGGAAGAAAGGGAAGGTTTCAGAAGACTGTAGTCTGTTCCGTTGGGCGAATGGATTGGAGGTCCTGGTTTGAGGTTTGTGTTCCGGTCTAACCAATTTTGTTTTGCAAATTTCCATTTTAAATAATTACGGATTTTAAATAAGTATAATAGAAATGGAAAAAGGATTCAGTTTGAAACTATCAAAGAAGCAACTATGCATATTATTTTACTCTTTTATTAGAATATTATTGTTAATTTATGTGGGAGCTAGGGCAATTTTTTTTTGTCTATTTAGGTTTGCAAAATAGGCTTGTCCGTCCCTCAACTTTGACTCAGGGGTCAAGTTCATTTCTAAACTTTTAAATCCGCGAATTTAGTGTCTCAACTTTGGTTTCCAGGGCCTGATTGGTTGGGTGTCAAAATGTTGGCATGCCTAAGTTTTAGCGAGACAAAAGTTGCCATTTTTTTGCCGCTATTTGGTTTACTACTAAAATGTTGTTCACATCCCATATTTTTTTACCAAAACATTGGCAACCTTTTCTGTCCAACATTTGACTTTCTAAGATTCTAAAATCTTGGCACTCAACCAACCAGGCCTTTAGGCTAAGTTCATCCCTTTGCTCAGCTGTCACTCCGTGGTGGCATCATACTAATGGAAAAAGTCATTCTTGCCCGTCACAAGATGGTCCAAGCTCCTAGCGAGGTGCATTCGATGACCTTGTCATGTGTGGCGTGGCCAGCGACCTGCTACAGTCAGGGGTGCATTCGATGACCTTGCCATGTGTGGAGCGGCCAGCGAGCTGCCATGGTCGGTGTCCTTGTGACTTACAGTTGGTGCTGCAACACATTAAGACCCTGGCTATTTACTGTGCCGTGCGAAACAGGATGCATGCGGCGGCTGCTGCATTCAGACAACATGGTGCAAGTGTAGTGTGGGAGGTGGCGAGCTGCATTAAGTTATCACCACGTAATTAGACGGGTCAGCAAAAAGCTGAAAGGACCAGAACTAGACCTAGAGGGGGTGTGAATAGACGTTGCTTAAAAATCTGTAAATTCTTTCACGAAATCTATCAGAGGTCGTATGATCCAACACTGTCTCGGATCTCCTAAGGTCTAGAAGATCCGACACAGGGGCGGATAATCCGACCAGGGAGGAAAACCTAGTACGTTCAAATTTAACTTAGCTTTTGATGATTCCTTTTGAATACAAAGTTGACAAATGAAGTATACAAGCCTCTGAATATGATCTACACAAGAGTATATGTTGGGGAAAATACTTGGGGTCCACCCGCCATGTCATGGGGAGCCCGGGCCCGTCAGTCAGAACCACTTTCCGGGGTAGTCCCGGGCGGACTGGGACTCCCTCGGAGGAGCCGGCGCCCATCGCAAGGACGCGGGGGGCTATCGAGAGAGCAGAGACGGGAGAAGGTCTCCGGCGGGAGGCTAGCGACGGGTCGGAGGAGCCTCGAATCCGCCGGGACTCCCACGAAGGACCGGTACCCTCCCAGAGGGGGGAAGAGGACCCGAGAAGGACGTCATCGGCACACTGCCCCCCCCCCCCCCAAGGTCATTTTCCCTGGGGTGACCTCAGCGGGAAGGACACCGACGGGACCCCCCGCTCCTCCCCGCCACATGGGGGGGGTGGTCATCACCCCATATCGCCCCATACCAGAGTGGGCCCAAGAGGGAGCCCCGATACCATACCGGGGGTACGCTGGTCTTTTCTCAGCTTAGGGCAGGGCCTTGGCATTATAAATAGCGCCACAAGGGCTTCAGCCGGGGGCAGAATAACTCTTGTAAGATCATCTAGCCACTCAGTCCCCTAGAAGCCCTCTTATGCATTGATCTTGCCTCAGGGCCCGCAACGTACTGGTTGGGCTTTTGTAACCACCAACAGTTGGCGCCGTCCGTGGGGACGAGTAGTGACTGAGAGCCACAATGGCCCCCGGAAAGGGCCGCAACGGAAACAAGGCGGCACCGAGGAAGGCCCCCCGACAGTGGCGGAGGCCGCCGCCGCCACACTTCCGACCCTCACTGAAACCCTCGGAGGATCGGGAGGCCAACCGGCCGCGGGCGGGAGCGAGGCTCGCCCAGAGCGTGTGGACCTCGAGATGCCCAGCGGCAACGAAGCCGAGAGCGAAGAAGGGCATGAGGACCCCCATTGTGGGGGATATAGTACCCGGGTACCTCACGAGCAAGCCTGGCAGCCCACCGATAGGGGGCGGCCCGGCCCACCGTTCTGGACCTGATGACGTGCGGGACAAGTCGGCGCATGTAGGAAGGATCTGGAAGGAGAAGTTCTGATTAGAATAGGAGTTACTGTAAAGAAGGAAAGGATCCTTAGAGATAGGATCGGCTACAAACCGACTTGTAACCCTGCCCCTCGATATATAAGGCGGGCAGGGACCCCCTCCAGTACATCACGAAATCTCTCAAGAGAACAATCCACGCAATACAACACCCCAAAACAGGACGTAGGGTATTACGTCGAGTCGACGGCCCGAACCTGTCTAAATCCTTGTGTCTGTCCAACCTAACCATCTCGCTTCCGATCTTTGCGATCTTCCCTACATACAAATCACTTCCGTGGGCTACCCCGTGGAAGACTGCCGGAGATCATATCACCGACAGCTGCGCGCCAGGTAGGGGGTATCGCCGAGATCAATCTGGTGAGCCCGATGGACCGCGTCAAGATCTTGGACAGCTGCAACCTCCTGGACGCCGACGGATTCGAGATCCAGTTCGGGAACATCACCGCCGCTGCCTTGGATACCCAAGCGGCAGGAGCTACGACTGCCACAAAGGTTTCCTCTCTGGCGCCGACTTCGGCCATCACGGCCCAATCTGGTCTGATCGCATCTGATCGCGCCGTTTCTGCCCCACTGAGTCCATCGCAAAACGCGAGGCCCAACCAGTCGGGAGCAGATCAGCAACCACTCGGATCCGATCTGACTCTTGAGAGTCGCGTCGCCGAGTCCTCTCAGAGCGTAAACGCTCAGCAGACGTGCGTCCTGATCCCTGAGGTTATCACCATCCAGACCCCCGGCTTCCGCGCGCTTACCCAGCAGCAGAAGATGAAGGACATCGTCCAGGCGGATGATTCCCCCTCTGAGAGCGACTCCTACGAGTCAAACCCACAGGGACCCTCGATCCTGGACGACCTGCAAGAGGGTTACACCGCGTCCGACTCCTCTATGGAGCCGGAACTGTTGTGTGGGGGATGTAGTACCCGGGTGCCTCACGAGCAAGCCTGGCACCCACCAAAAGGGGGCGGCCCAGCCCACCGTTCTGGACCTGAAGACGTGCGGGACAAGTCGGCGCACGGAGGAAGGATCTGGAAAGAGAAGTCCTAGTTGGAATAGGAATTATTGTAAAGAAGGAAAGGATTCTTAGAGATAGGATCGGATACAAACCGACTTGTAACCCTGCCCCCCGATATATAAGGCGGGCAGGGACCCCCTCCAAAGCAACTAGACCAACGAGGTCTCAGGACGAAATCTCTCAACACACAATCCACGCAATACAACACCCCAAAACAGGACGTAGGGTATTACGTCGAGTCGACGGCCCGAACCTGTATAAACCCTTGCGTCTGTCCATCCTAACCATCCTGCTTCCGATCTTTGCGATCTTCCCTACATACAAATCACTTCCGTGGGCTACCCCGTGGAAGACTGCCGGAGAATATATCACCGACAGTGGCGCGCCAGGTAGGGGATATCGCCGAGATCAATCTGGTAAGCTCGATGGATCGCGTCAAGATCTTGGACAGCTGCAACCTCCCGGACGTCGACGAAGTCGAGATCCAGTTCGGGGACGTCATCACCACCACCGCCTTGGATACCCAGGCGGCAGGAGCTGCGGTCGCCACGGAGGTCTCCTCTCTGGCACCGACTTCGGCCATCACGGCCCAATCTGGTCCGATCGCCTCTGATCGTACCGGATCTACCCCGCTGAGTCCTTCGCAGAACGCGAGGCCAAACCAGTCGGGAACAGATCTACAATCACTCGGTTTCGATCCGACTCCGGAGAGTCGCGTCGCCGAATCATCGCAGAGCGTAAACGCTCAACCTACACGCGTCCAGAGCCCTGAGGTCATTGCTGTTCAGACCCCCGGCTTTTGCGCGCTTGCTCGGAAACAAAAGATGAAGGACATCGTCCAGTCGGATGATTACTTCTCTGGGAGCGACTCCTACGGGCTAGATCTGCTGGGACCCTCAATCCTAGACGATCTGCCGGAAGGATACACGGTGTCCGATGCCTCTACAGAGCCGGAACTACTAGGATCACTCGGAGAATTGACTCCAAGTAGTTTGGAGCGTTACACGCCCACATCCGACTTCTCCGAGTCCGAGGAAAACTACCTCGCGCAAGAAGGAGTCGGATCATATTGTTACATGGTGGCGCCAGCAATGCCAACCAATCCTGTTTCAGAAGATGAGGTCACTCCTGCTGAGGAGACGACCGAAGCCAGGAACCAGCGTCGAGGACGCAATGCCAGTCGGGCGACTCGCAGAGCCGCACGACCACACGGAGCCGCCGCGTCAGGATCTGGTACTGCTCGACTCCAGGAGCCTCGCTCTGAAGATCATCGTCGCCAACGGGAACAGCACGAGCGGAGGAGCACCCGGAACTTGATGCGCGACGGCATGTTCGAGTTCAACGGACACGAGGTCTACGAGACACCGGTCCAGAACCTCGTTACTATCAACGAGGAAATCAATCGGCTGCCACCTAACACTCCGGGCCTGGAAAAGGTAAGGGCTCTCGTGCAGGCCGCCTCCGTCCAGGTTCACCAGATGCAAGGCAGAACGACCACGGACGCTCCTGAACCCGGTTCATCTCGACACCGGGCCGGCGGCGGATCGGGTCGTGACGAAGACCTCCGCACCACGATCAACAGAGATTGAGATGCAAGGGACATCATCACCAATAGCACTGAAGAGCGCCATCGCGAAGAACTCCGACGGCGCCAAGAGTACGATCGGGATCATGGAAATCCCCGTCGTAACCCCAACAGAAGCGGCTACTCGACAGAGTCAGACTACTCTGACCTCTCAGGTAGCCCAAGGCGCGGCAACAATGGCGGTCGACGACGAGTGCTTCCGCCACCCAGGCGACCGACTCCACCAAGAGATCGAACTTCACCGCGCAACAGAACCTACCGGCAGGACCGAACTCCACCCAGGACTCGGAACTATCGGAGGACCCGTTCCCCACCCAGGGACCGGGATCGCAGGAGGGACAGCACACCCCCAAGAACGGTTGACGGATCGGGTCCGAGCGATTCCCGCCCTAGAGGTCGGATCGGCGGATTCCAGTCGTTCACCGAGCGCTTGAGAAGCGTGACGTGGCCCAGAGGCTTCAAGCTGTCGGACATCGACAAGTACGACGGGAAATCTGACCCATCTCAATGGCTTCAGATCTACTACACCGCCGTACAAGCAGCCGGCGGCAACGAGGACGTGATGGCGAACTATCTTCCCATCATGCTCACCAAGGACTGCCGCAATTGGCTGGCAGGACTTCCGCAGGACGCCATTGACAACTGGGAGCAGCTTACCGAACTTTTCATCGGTAACTATCTCGGTACCTGGGAAAGGCCCGGGAGCAAGCGGCTCCTCGGTCAGATCAGGCAGCGCAAGAACGAGACTCTGCACGACTTCGTCCGCAGGTTCTCGGAAAAGCGCAACTCCATCACGGACGTCACGGATCAGGAGGTGATGTCAGCTTTCCAGCGTGGCATCTCCGATGGAAGACTGATCCATAAGTGGACTCGGAAGCCACCCGCGACTGTCAATGACATGTTCCGGGTCGCTAGCACGTGGGCGGACGCCGAGATCGCGGAAAGAGAACAACTCAGCGAGATTAGAAGTCGCTGGGAAGAAGAGAACAAGACGACTCGCAAACGCGACCGCCGCGACGACGAAGAACGACACGACGATCATCGACGCAATGACAGCCAATCTCGCAAGAAGAAGAGCGAGGGAGACATGGTCGCCGCCCTGGACCGGTCCAGAGGCCGGGTAACTCCAGAGGACTTCCAGCGCATGCTCGATGAGCAATGCCCATACCACAAACACAAGCACTCGGCGCGAGAGTGCTACGGGCTCAAGCGAGCCTTCACCGGGGGCAACAGAGGCCCTCCATACAGAAAGAGGAACGATGGTTCCCCGCGAGACGACAGGCGAAACGATGAGCCCGGCGATGACTTTCAGGAAGCCGACCGAGTGGTCCGCATGATCTATGGCGGACCAGAGTTCGAGTCGAAGCGTCAGCAGAAGCTCACCAACCGACAGGTCATGTATAAATTTCTTATTTCTTTAAGATATTCTTTAATAATCTTCCCCGAGTGGTTTTTTTGGATAATCATCCCCAGTCTCGACTCGGCAGAATTATATATATGAGTTATCAATAAAGTTGATTTCATCTCCCATCTATATCTACTACTCGAATTTCCTCTTTCGCGTCACGCACATAAAGTACGAGTGGAACAAACTTTAAATCGAGGGGGAAAGTACTCGCCAAGTCAAAGCTCTAAACGCACGACAAAGACTCTGCGGCATGAGACTGAGACCAACGAGGCTAATCTACTCCGTAACAAGTCAACCACTCAGAAATTAAGGCCAGCGCAGAAAGAAAGGGAGTAGTAGTCACATAAAAACTTATATACAAGCACAGAAGATTACACATTGTTCAAAGTACTTCTACTATCAATACTACAGGTAATCTACAAAATTTAATTTGTAGGATCGCCACCACTAGAAGGGCCAGCCTCATCGACAACGTCCTTGGACAGAACATTGGCAATTACCACCACTCGGCTCTTCCGAGTGCTTCTTCGGCAGCTCGAGTCTGCATTTTAATGTTGGGTTCAGTTTTTAACCAGAATTACACCCAATGGGTGGCATTGAACACACAAGTTTGCGCTTGAGCAAGAAAGAAGAACTTGGATGCGGTGAAGGCAAATGGCGAGGAGAGTAAAAAGATTGCGGCGGGGATGGCTTATAATGGAATAAACCGTTCCTCCCGCGCGCGGCGCGGCGCTTGTCTCGGGAACTCAACCGACGCAGGCACGTCCCGTCGCTTTGAATTCAAAGATGCGGTAGGGAGTCGCGATATCTCACGATATTTCGCCTTCCGTAAAGCGACCGTTAGGGACGCAACGGACTTTGAGGAATAATGGGCCTAAATGGGCTGAAATATAGCACGACCTTTCGGTTCTGTTACGATAATAAATTTGTGGGTTCCTGAGCTAGGGTTCAGGGGCAGAAACCACTCGGTCGTGAGGCTAAAATTAGTCGACGGCCAGACTCGATTTTGCAATTAATATTGCATCCTTGCAATTGATTTTTACGTAAGGCATGCGATACTATCGCTAAATTGACTCAGAAATCTGGGTCAAATGCTGACAAGTATAAATCTTGCAAGAAGATGGCTTACCATATGGTCAAGCTGAGTCGTGGGACACGACTCGGGAGTCATGCCGAGTTCAAAGAACTTGAGGACAAAATCCTTATAAAGGGGAAACAAAAAAGCCCCTGAAGGAAAAGATTATCTAAAATCCATGTCCAGAGGCATGGGGGCTGAAAAAATCAGTCGGAATTCATGGCTTTCAGAGTCTTGACACGATCATGCTGAGTCGTAACAAGACTCGGGGGCTACACCCAATGGGTGCACCTGGAGGTGCACACCATTGATGGATCAAGTTCAAAAAGAGATTCATAATATTTATTTTTGACCCTCGACCAGAATATTCTATTCTACTCAAGGCTCGGGGGCTACACCCAATGGGTGCACCTGGAGGTGCACACCATTGAAGATCAAGATACAGATGGATAAAAGTTGAAGACCTTTGGCCAATTTCATACTAAAATTGCCCAAAGCCCGGGGGCTAAGTGTATTCACTTCGCTGTCGCGTCGTGAAAAAGAGCACTCCTTCCCCTCATTTTGACTGTAATTGAAGAATTGTTTTCAGGAATGTCCGAGCAGGCACTCGGATCTTCCTCGAAACCACTCGGATCTTCTTCGAAACCACTCGGATGAGATCTTAGACAACTTGGAGCACTCGAATCATGCAAGAAAAGATGGAACAATTACAGCCAACGATCGGCCAAGAAGTGCTCGGGGGCTACTGTGGGGGATGTAGTACCCGGGTGCCTCACGAGCAAGCCTGGCAGCCCACCAAAAGGGGGCGGCCCAGCCCACCGTTCTGGACCTGAAGACGTGCGGGACAAGTCGGCGCACGGAGGAAGGATCTGGAAAGAGAAGTCCTAGTTGGAATAGGAATTATTGTAAAGAAGGAAAGGATTCTTAGAGATAGGATCGGATACAAACCGACTTGTAACCCTGCCCCCCGAAATATAAGGCGGGCAAGGACCCCCTCCAAAGCAACTAGACCAACGAGGTCTCAGGACGAAATCTCTCAACACACAATCCACGCAATACAACACCCCAAAACAGGACGTAGGGTATTACGTCGAGTCGACGGCCCGAACCTGTATAAACCCTTGCGTCTGTCCATCCTAACCATCCTGCTTCCGATCTTTGCGATCTTCCCTACATACAAATCACTTCCGTGGGCTACCCGTGGAAGACTGCCGGAGAATATATCACCGACATGTTGGGATCACTCGGAGGATCGACTCCGAGTAGCTTGGAGCGTGGCACAACCACAACCGACCTTTCTGAGTCCGAGGAAGATTACCTCGCGCAAGGAGGAGCCGGGTCATACTGCTACATGGTGGCACCATCGACGCCACCTAACCCCGTGTCAGAGGATGAACTCACCCCGGCTGACGAGACAACTGAAGCTAGGGATCAGCGCCGAGGACGCAACGCCAATTGGGCGACTCGGAGAGCCGCCCGACCGCACGGGGCCAACGCATCAGGATCTGGCACCGCTCAACTTCGAGAACCACCCTCGGAGGACCATCGTCGTCATCGGGATCGACGCGACAGGAGAAGCAGTCGGAACCTGATGTGCGACGACATGTTCGAGTACAACGGGTTCAACGTCTACGAGACACCGG
>WEIB01000688.1:0-29617 GCA_015476505.1 Urochloa ruziziensis
TCGAATCGGATTTTCCTTCGTGCTTTCAAGAAGAAAACTTGCTATGAGCTTTTCCATGGTCGTTCTCCCCGTGTGAGTCACTTTCAGGTGTTTGGTTGCAAGTGTTTCATTCTGAAGAAAGGAAATTTGGACAAGTTTGAGTCTCGTTCGATAGACGGAATTTTTCTTGGTTATGCTAATCATTCTCGAGCATATCGTGTGCTCAATCTTGAAACTAACCAAATCATGGAGACTTGCGAAGTCACTTTCGACAAGACCATTCCGTGTAGCTCTTCTGTCTTTGAGTGTGCAGGTGATGATGAATTGGGACAGTCCATCTTTGAAGAAGAACAGATTGATGAGGAAGATGATGATGAGAATCATGCACCGTGTGGAGATCGTGTACCTTCTACTTCCACTACTACTATGACTTTCGATGACGGTCCTTCTCCTACTCCTTCGTCGAGTCGCACACATGATCGAGTTCAAGTGGAAGGTGATGTTGAGGGGGAGGCAATCTCGAGGCGAGAAGCTCCCCGGCTAGTACAGAGGGATCATCCACCTTCAAGGATCATAGGTGATATGGATGAATGCACTACACGGTCAAGGTCACAGAATATCTCCCATTTTGCTCATTCTGCTTTTGTTGCGTCTTTCGAGCCCAAAAATGTTGGACACGCTTTATCTGATTCTGATTGGGTCAATGCCATGCATGAAGAGCTTGAAAATTTTGAGAGAAACCGTGTGTGGGAGTTAGTTGAACCACCTCCAAATTGCCATCCTATAGGAACCAAGTGGGTTTTCAAAAACAAGAGGGATGAGGGTGGAGAGATAGTGAGAAACAAAGCGAGGTTGGTTACTCAGGGGTTTTCGCAGCAGGAGGGGATAGACTATGAGGAGACCTTGCTACTGTTGCCCGTTTGGAGGCAATTCGGATCCTTCTAGCATTTTCCGTTGCTAAAGGGTTCAAATTGTACCAAATGGACGTGAAGAGTGCCTTTCTGAATAGGGTGATCGAGGAAAAGTATATGTGAGGCAACCCGCGGGTTTTGAGAGTGAGAGGTACCCACACCGAGTGTTCAAACTCCATCGAGCTTTATATGGCCTAAAGCAAGCACCCAGAGCGTGGTATGGTAGATTGAGGGGGTCCTTGCTTAGCAAGGGGTTTGAGATGGGAAAGGTTGATAAGACGCTCTTCTTGTTGAGGAATGGCAAAGATCTTCTAATCGTTCAGATTTACGTGGATGATATCATTTTTGGTGGCTCTTCTCACAGTCTTGTTGCCAAGTTTGCAGATGATATGAGCAGGGAACTTGAGATGTCGATGATGGGAGAGTTGCAGTTCTTTCTTGGGCTACAAATCAAGCAAAACAAGGATGGGACGTTCGTGCACCAAAGCAAGTACACAAAGGACATTCTCAAGAAGTTCGACATGAGTGACTCCAAGCCGATGACCACTCCGATGAGTACAACTACAGCTTTGGATGCAGATGAGGACGGAGAACCAGTGGACCAGAAGGAGTACCAGAGCATGATCGTCTCCCTCCTCTACTTGACGGCGACGAGGCCAGACATACAGTTCAGCGTGTGTCTGTGCGCTCGCTTTCAGGCTTCGCCGAGGACTTCACATCGTCAGGCCATCAAGAGGATTTTCAGGTATCTCAAGTACACTCCTGAGTTGGGTCTTTGGTATTCTGCTGCTTCCTCACTTGCACTCCATGGGTATTCTGATGCGGATTTTGCTGGGTGTCGTGTAGATCGCAAGTCTACTTCTGGTCAGTGTCAGTTTCTTGGTTCGTCTCTTGTTTCGTGGTCTTCTCGCAAGCAATCCAGTGTAGCCCAATCCACCACAGAAGCTGAATATGTTGCTGCCGCTAGCTGTTGTTCTCAGTTGCTTTGGATCACCTACACCTTGAGAGACTTTGGTTTAGACATGTCCCATGTACCACTTCTTTGTGATAGCACCAGTGCCATAAGCGTAGCCAAAAATCCTGTGCTTCATTCCAAAACCAAACACATAGAAGTGAGGTACCATTTCCTGAGAGATCATGTGGAGAAAGGAGATATTGAGCTTGCCCATGTTTCTACCCAAAACCAGCTTGCAGACATTTTCATAAAACCACTTGACCAAGTTAACTTCACCCGTTTGCGATGAGAACTTGGTGTGTGCGCGCTTTTCTGAGGTGAGTTTTGGAGGCTTCTCTTGTAGAATATTGTATACTATTGTACCATCTTTGTGTCTTGATGTATTTTTTTCGCTTTTTGTATCTTGATGTATAGTTTTCATCTTTGCATCTTGTGATATATCATGTTGCACTTGTATCATACCTTAGGATGAGCTTCTCCTATATGCAGTGATTGCTACAACTTGCTACATTTTAGAGTTTAGGCAGGCTAGCTAGGGATTGGATGTATGATTGGCTATGCTCTTGATGGTTTTGATATATATTTTTTTGAGATAGTCAATTTTTGAATTGAAATGACAAACTGAACTTAAACTCTTTACACCCATGAGTAAATGCCTTTGCATGTCTTGTTTGAGCCGAAATGGCTATATCTTGCTTGAGATCATGCTAGGATGTGTTGTTCTTTTCAATTGGGTCAAAGACCTTTGTCATTGTGAATGTTTAGTCCATGCTTTATCTTGTGGAGGAGCATAAGCTTCTTTTTGTCGCAAAGACATTTCATTTACCATGCTTAATTTGAAAATTTTGAGAAATGGGATGTCTATGCATGAAAGAAGAAAGATAAGAAAAAGATACATTTGGAGAAATTTATGCTCATGTCTCTATGCTTTCACCATTGCACACACTTGCACACATGGGTGCTAAGCGGTTGCATGTTGTTTGCTGGAGAAGTCTCCCTTGAGAAGTGAACACATGGCTCCGTGCTTTGACATGACATGAGATAGAATTTGGGCGTTTGTAATGATCTTTTGTCAAGAATACTTGTCCTTACATAATCTTGGTGAGATGAAGCTTATTTTTGCTTAAATGATCCATGTTTTGGACTTTGCTCATGTGGTGACCTTTTGATAAAATTGAACAATTTGATCATGGCTTTGTCAATTGGCTATATGTCTTTACCTTCTTGATGGCAATGCCCTTATAAACTTTATGAACTATCTAACTTGCCTCTTCTCTAAACTTGTAGCATTTTGTATTGCTCATTGTCTATTTGAGAAGCTAGTAGTTGAAACTTTTGCATTTTTGCCTTGATTTGTGCATTGTCAACAAGGGGGAGAATTTGAGTCATGGAAAACATTGCTGGGTACTTTTGGAAGGTTTTCGAGTTGAAATGGCATCGTTGCGAGTACTTTTGTGTGACTTGCATTTTTTTGTGCCTTGTCTAGGCAGGGCGGTCCAACCGCCCCAGTGGCAAGGGCGGTCTGACTGGCCTTCCAAGAAGGTCTAACCGGCCCTGTGCAGTGGCACGAGGTTTTGTGTATTTGAGCTATTTTCGACGCATTTTCGCACGCACAAGTTCACTTGTTCAGGGGGAGTTTACATCTATGCAGGGGGAGTGCTTTGTGTGTCCTGAAAGGTGATTTGGAGATTTGTGGGTTGTGCTTTGTGCTTTGCTCTTTTTGCCGATGGTGTTGAGCCCTTATCGCTTCTTATTGAAGGGTCGGCGTTTTCTGAGTTTTCTCTTGTGAGTGACTTTGTTTCGGCTTGTTCTTGCTTTTAGTCACTTGCTCGAGCGTTGTTTTCCGATTTCTTTTCTATTTTCCTTTGATATCTATTGTGACTATGTGTGTGTTGTTAATGCACTCATCAAGGGGAGACTGAGGACCCGGTGTGTCCGAGGACCGGTGGATGGTCACTTCCTGGTGTGATGAGTGATTGACAACATGGTGTGGATTGACGTTTCCCTTGGCTCAAGTACTGCAGGTGTAGAATGCCTCTTGGTTGCATTGGTGTAGGTGAAGAACAGGCGTGAAAGGTCTTAGCCATGGCGGCCTCCGAGGAGCGGAGAGACAAGTAAGCTTGGTTCGAGGGAACCAGTGGCCAGATGGATCAAGTGCGGTTCACATGGTGGCAAGAACGAGCGAGGGGACGTGGTTCCGGTGCGAGGTAGCGGCTCACGACCGAAGCTCGTACGCGGACATGAAGCCGGTGCAAGGTGGCGGCTTACAACCGAAGCTTGCACGCGGGGTTTGATGGTTTGGCCAGAAGACCATCGGGTGGACGGTTTCCCTTGGTTTGGGCCTCAAAACCAAGGACGAGGACTCGGCGTAGCGATGGCCCGGCCTGCCAGCTAGGGGCAGTGCAACCGCCCCCCAGGGGCGGTCTGACCGGTCCCACCTGGGCAGGTCGCCAGTGAGCGTCGAGGAGCTTCGATCTGGAGGACACGCGGCATGACTGCAAGGCTTGCGTTGGAGGGAAGCTAGCTTGCAGTGGAAGGTGTGCCAGCCGGAAAAATCTTCGTGGAAAATGTCAAATTTGCCCCTGAGGGGTATGTATCACTTAGGGGTAGTTTAGTCTTTAGAGCACCACCACTTGGACTATATAATAGACCCCCTAGGGGTTGGTGGCTGCTATCTCTCTAGTTTATCATCTCTAGGCTTGTTTATTTTCCCTTCATCCTTTCCACCAAAAACTCATTTGGACCGACCTTGCCAAGATCACGTAGCTACTGAGAGGCTACTGACCCTAGGAACAAGATCAACGCAGCAAAACTCGAATCGAACAAATCCAACATGAATCGAAAGAAAACAATCCAAAACATTACTTCTCGGCCAGTGAGGACCCGGTGTGTCCAAGGACCGGTGGATGGTCGCTTCCTGGTGTGATGAGTGATTGACAACGTGGTGTGGACTGACGTTTGCCTTGGCTTAAGTATTGCAGGTGTAGAATGCGGCTTGATTGCATTGGTGCAGGTGAAGAACAGGCGCGAAAGGGCTTAGCCATGGCGGCCTCCAGGGAGTGGAGAGACAAGTAGGCTTGTTTCGAGGGACCCGGTGGCCAGAACGAGCAAGGCTGCATGGATCCGATGCGAGGTAGCGGCTCACAGCCGAAGTTCGTACGCGGACATGAAGCTGGTGCAAGGTAGCGGCTAACAACCGAAGCTTGTATGCGGGGGTTTGGTGATTTGGCCACAAAATCATCAGGAGGACGGTTTCTTGGTTTGGGCCTCAAAACCAAGCCCGAGGACTTGGCGTGGCGCGGCCCATCAGGAGGAGCCGTGAGCGTCGAGGAGCTTCGATCCGGAGGACACGCGGCATGACCGCAAGGCTTGCGTCGGAGGGAAGCTAGCTTGCGGTGGAAGGTGTCCCAGCCGGAAAAATCTACGAGTCAAAATGTCAAATTTGCCCCTGAGGGGTATGTATCACTTAGGGGTAGTTTAGTCTTTAGAGCACCACCACTTGGACTATATAATAGACCCCCTAGGGGTTCGTGGCAACAATCTCTCTAGTTATCTCTTTGGTTTTCATTTGGACTTGTAGTTTTCCTTTCATCCCTTCCACCTAGAACTACTTTGAATCATTCCTAGTTTGTATAGGTGAATTCATGGTTGGTTGATTGAGTTTGTGCTGCTCATCTTTGTGCCATGATTTGAATCCACGAGCTCCTTTTCTTTTTCCTATTTTCGGAGCTATTTTTGGGGGATTTTTGTTCTTCATTTTCTAGGCCGTTTCCTCTCGGATTTCTTTGGGGGAATCACACATGAGTGCTTTGTGCCTCTTTTCTTGGTGATCTCTTGCCCCCAAACGCTGGGATTCGTCCTAGATTTGAAGATTTTGGGATGAACTCGAGGAGGGTGTGTTCTTCGCTAGATTTGAGATTCCCGAAGTTCTTGGAGGTTTGAGACCGAGATCTTTGGGGCATAGCCTCTCCTTGAGGTGTATATCATCTACCCAAAATCTTGTCTCAAGACTCCAAGTCGTTTGGGAGATCCATTCTCGAGTTGACTGTTTTTGCTGAGTCGGTCTATCGATCCGATCAGTTTTCCTTGACTTGGTCGGATCAATCGACTGCTACCACTTCACAGCCTTGCAAACTCTCTGGTAGAAGGTCGATATTTCGGTTGGATGCTCCGATCGACCCTCGGTCGGATGATCCGATCGCACTGAGAGAAAAGTTAGGTCAGTGACTCGACTGTTGACCTATTGATCCGATCGGTGGCACTTGTACTGGTCGGATCAATCGACCTGTTGTTTTCTCTCAGTCACAGTCGGAGCATAGGAGATCAATCCGACCGATCCTTTTCATGACCGGTCGGATCAATCGACCCGTGTAATTTTCACTGATTCGACCTGTTGTTTTCTCTTAGTCACGGTCGGAGCATAGGTGATCAATCCGACCAATCCTTTTCATGACCGGTCGGATCAATCGACCCATGTAATTTTCACTGATTCGACCTGTTGTTTTCTCTCAGTCACGGTCGGAGCATATGCGATAAATCCGACCGACTTTTCATGTACGGGCGGATCAAACGACTCGTGTAATTTTCGCTGAACTCTTCCAATCCAATCCTGTTTGAGGCCACGTCTTGTGCTCGATTTATTCGACTCTTGTTCCGCTGTGTTGATCTAGTTCCTAGGGTCAGTAACTTCTAAGTAGCTACGTGATCTTGGCTAGATCTTTTGGTTGGCTTGGAGTTGATTTGGGAGAAGCCGGATTTGGGAAAGAAATTTTATCGGCTCCCATTCACTCCCCTCCCCCCCCCTCCTCTCTGGTCGCCTAATCGGTCCTTCAGCCAGGGGCGGTCACACCTAGATCCAGGGGCGGTTGCACCGACCTGGCCAGCCAGGGGCGGTCACACCTACCTCCAGGGTCGGTTGCACCGGTCCTGCTAGGCAGCACGGGAAAAATTCCACCCGCAAACGGATCTCCCAAACGGCTTGAGCTCTTGAGATGAAACTTTGGGTAGATGATATACACCTCAAGGAGAGGCTATGCCCCAAAAATCTCGGCCTCAAACCTCCTAGAACTCCGGGAATTTCAGATCTAGCGAAGAACACACCCACCATGAGTTCATCTCGAAATCTTCAAATCTAGACCGATTCTTGGAGTTTGGGGGCAAAGGGATCACCAAGAAAAAAGGCACAAAGCACTCATGCGTGTTTCCCCCAAAGAAATCTGAGAGAAAATGGGCTAGAACATGAAGAACGAAAATCCCCCAAAAATAGCTCCGAAAATAGCTCCGAAAATGGGAAAAAGAAAATTAGCTTGGGAATTCAAATCATGGCACAAATATGACAAGATTAAGCTCAATCAACCAACCATGAATTCACCTATACAAACTACAAAAGATTCGAATGAGTTTTTGGTGGAAAGGATGAAGGGAAAATAAACAAGCCTAGAGAGGATAAACTAGAGAGATAGCAGCCACCAACCCCTAGGGGGTCTATTATATAGTCCAAGTGGTGGTGCTCTAAAGACTAAACTACCCCTAAGTGATACATACCCCTCAGGGGCAAATTTAACATTTTCCGCGAAGATTTTTCCGGCTGGGACACCTTCCACTGCAAGCTAGCTTCCCTCCGACACAAGCCTTGCAGTCATGCCGCATGTCCTTCGGATCGAAGCTCCTCGACGCTCACGGGCGACCTGCCCAGGTGGAACCGGTCTGACCGCCCCTGGCTGGTAGGTCAGGCCATTGCTACGCCGAGTCCTCGTCTTTGGTTTTGAGGCCCAAACCAAGGGAAACTGTCCACCCGATGGTCTTCTGGCCAAACCACCAAACCCCGTGTGCAAGCTTCGGTTGTGAGCCGCTACCTTGCACCGGCTTCATGTCCGCGTACGAGCTTCGGTCGTGAGCCGCTACCTCGCACTGGAACCACGTCCCCTCACTCGTTCTTGCCACCATGTGAACCGCACTTGATCCATCTGGCCACCGGGTCCCTCGAACCAAGCCTACTTGTCTCTCCGCTCCTCGATGGCCGCCATGGCTAAGACCTTTCGCGCCTGTTCTTCACCTACACCAATGCAATCAAGCTGCATTCTACACCTGCAATACTTGAGCCAAGGGAAACGTCAATCCACACCACGCTGTCAATCACTCATCACACTAGGAAGCGACCATCCACCGGTCCTCGGACACACCGGGTCCTCAGAGTTAGAACTCCCACTCGCGGGTTTGTCGTCTTGTCTTAATACGGGTGTTGTGGTGCCGTCACAGGGGGCCCCAATCTGTGGTCGGATCACAGTAGAGATCGGTTGGTAAGCGTGGTGCTTAGTTACTGGTTACGCGTCGTTTGCGCATCTTATTCCATGGTTTAGCCGGGGTAGTTAGCCGGTGGTGACAGCCCTGTCTTTCATTTGCAATCTCCCATGTCCGGATATGTTGTAGAGCCGTTAGCCGGAGTCACTGTGGATGTAGTGTAAGCCGGTGTCACACCCGAATTTACACAAAACCCAAATGCGGCCATATGTGTGCCCAGGAAGTCCACACAACACATATAGCTTACAAATATGGTAATACAGAGAACACAATGCTCGAATAAAACAATTTACATCAGAGTTTACAAAAATTACACAACGGAAGTCTATCTTATTGAACATTATCTTCTAGTCGAGCCTCAAGTCCACAGGGACACCGACTGGTTGACCACAGCTTTGATGTACGGAAGGTCTTCTGATAAATCTTCAGTCACTGCCTCAAATGATGCTCCATCTGATTACCGGTCTGGGATTTTGTTGATTGAATGCAAGTGTAAGTATTCCACCATACTTAGGAAGTATAACAGGAATGCATGAAAGGCTAAAGAGGCTGACTCGGTTATACTGCATTAGCACTTTTAGTTGGTTCGTTTTAGCATTCTCCTCATTACTACAAGTGTAAGAGCTCTCGGTTGTAAACCCCTTTAATAAGATGTAAGTATGATTAAAACAATAGAGCATCATCATCATCTTCTAATAAAAAAGGATCCAGGCCACTCGTGACCATGAGCACGGCTATCATGATAGATGTACACTCTGCAGAGGTTTTGCCCTTTCCCCAATCGGTAGCTTAAAAGCTCAAAGGAACTTTCAACCCAACCACGCACGTACCACACTTCCGAGGTGTGAGTACATAGGGACGCTACAAGGCTTTTCACAGGACACCCTAACAAGCATAGTGGCCACTATGGTTTCGGCAACGGCGCATGAACCCCGACTCCCAGGATTGACTTACACTCAGTGCGCAACATAAGTGGGTCAATGGCATCCAGAGCGCGGACCTCATGTCGCAACATAAGTCCATCAAGCGCAACGCTAGGGGTATCCATGGCGAGAACGTGGACACTCCCTCAATGGGACATTGCTTACGGAGCAGCGCCAACGAACCTCAGGGTGCACGTGAAACTGAGGCCGTCCCCAGGTAATATCGAAGCTCAGACTTAAGAACCCCCGCCTCCCATCTAGTGCCTTTCGGTAACCACTAGCAAGCTAGAGACGTACAAGCTACTTGTCCAAGACCAGAGCCATAATAGTTCCGGCGGCGGCGACAGGTTCCTGGGTTGCCGCTTAATGAACCGGACCTTACGGAGAGACACTAGAACAAAGCACGAAGCAGACGTTCTAGCTCCCTGAATCATGTTGCTAAAAAGCAAGTTTTATCATAATGTTGAAGTGAACCATTAATTCAAGATCAACAATTAATTGAAGATGATCGTAGCTGCGCATAGCAAAGACTACCCATATGCATGAAAACCCGGGTATCAAGGAATAAGGGATTAAAAGCTAGGTACAACCTTAGGGCACATCAAATTATACACATGCATATATGAATGAATGATTAAAGGTGAATAGGTTGCAAGGATTATCCGTGTTACACTTGCCTCAATTCCAAATAATAGCAGCCCAGAGTCTTCAGTTCTTGCACTGTCGAACTCTTGCTCTTTCGATCCTCAAACGGCTGTTCCTTCTATTCGTAGCAAACATCGAGCACAAACATACAAATAGACAAACAAGCACAAATAAGAACATTACACCAATCAAAGAGAAAAGCTTTTAAAAGAACGTGCTAAACGACAGGGCTCAAACGCACGATGCAGGAAACACTGAGAACGGAACTAGGGTTAAAAGGAAGCCACTATCGGATGATTTATGATTACAAAGCAAAAGACTAAGTGCTGGATATATTTTAATTAGATAAAATCATTCATATAGGTTATTTCAGTGAAACACCCTATTTGGAATTAACACATGTTATATTAGTATTTGGAAAGCGGAAGTAAACTTAGTCAAATTTTATTTATAATTGTTTATATACCAATTATGCAAATTCACATTTAACTTTAGAAAAGGTACATGAACATCTAGTTGAATAGCTTTATTATTCGCGTTCAACTAATCAAATTATTATTGAGAAGCAATGATAGTAGTATTAATCATATTGACCTTATTCATAAACCGAGGTATAGCCTACTTAACTTTTATTTAGGAAAACCAAATGAAATATATAATAATCAATTTAACATTAATTTAAAAAACCGAGGTATAGCTCTAATTAGATTTTATTTAGAAATACAGTGAGATAGTATTAGTCAATTAATATTAGTTATGAAAACCGACATGTACCCCTAAATTGCTTTTATTAGAAAAGGCATTCAATTAGGCACTAATCAAATTAATTTGGAAATAATTTACAAAAGCACAAGGTGGGGTAAACAACACTACTAACACATTGTTTATGTCAACACAAATCTAATGCGACAAGAACGGATTAAAACGGAGCTAAAACGTGGAATCTATGGCCTAAACAAGATCGCAAGGACCTAGTCGAGATTAACTATAGCCGGCAGGGGTTAGCAAAGAAGTATTGCAGGACTCAGTGAATAGTCACTGAATATGCAGAAACTTGGGGGTTAGATCTGCAAAAGGCTCGGGTTGGACTGGTTTGATAGGAACCTAATCCAATCAGGGGGTTATCTATAGTTTTACCAAGACACAACAAATCCTGACAAAATTATAGATCTTCTCGGGGGGGTTTCTGTAAAAGCTCAGGGAGCTTCTGGCCATGGCGGCCGGTGGTCCTGCCACTCAAATCGGCGGTGCTCCGGGCTGCGAGAGGCTCAGCCGAGGCGGGAAAACGGGAGAGGAGGTCAAGGGGATCCTGTAGAGGTCCTCACCGACGGCGGAGGTGGACGGGAGCGGTGGGAATCGGAGGGGCGGCGGCTGGTGGAGGGTGCTCGTCGGCCGGCTCGGGTGACGCTGCAGCGGCGGCTCTCCGGTGGCGGGTTGGCGACGAGGACCGGTGGCGGGGCTTCGGCTCGGCGCGGCGGACGTCATGGCGGTGGCGGCTCGGTCCGGCTGCGCCTCATCGCGGCGAATCGGGCGCGACGGCCGGCGGCTGCTGCGGGCAGCGACGCACGCGAGGGGAGGGGCCGACGGCGGTGGGGCAGCACGCGCGCGGGGGCGAGGGCTGCTGCCCTTTATAGGGCGCAGAGCCCTAGGATGGCCGGGGCGCGCTCGCCGAGGGCGGCGGCCGGGCCTACTTCATCGCCAATTGGCTAGCTCAAGCCCAAAGACACCGAGCTCAACAATGTAGGCCCACGTACACTGATACACGGCCCACACTCACCTCAACAAGCCAAGGCCCACGTATGATGATAGGCGGCTCATATCCAGCACGCTCTACTGCTTGTCCGCTCTTCCCTGACCCACGGCCGCCGGCTTACTTCCAGCGGCCAGCTCCAACCGAAATGGACCTGCCGTCGAGCCAGAGCACCCAGCGGCAGCGACATGAGAGGGCGCTCCTTTCCCGGCGACCTCTAGCTCCACCTCTTCTGAGGCTATCCGCACTCGTTATACTCAATCTTCACCTTTTAAAAGAAATATTTGTCCTAATCATCAAGATTCTCTACTCTAAACCAATTTCTTACGCACTGTCGTCATACTTTATATCTCAATCTCTATATCAACCACCAGAAAGTGGGACCCACGTATCATATTTTTTTACTTTTTTCCCGTCTCTCTGGTCAGCCTCTCTCCTCCTCCCTCGTTCTCCGTCCACCCCCTCTCTCTCTCCCCTGCTCCCTCCACCTCCTCCCCTACCTCCAGCCAGCACTGCCGCTCTGCCCGCTAGCGACCCCCGCTCACCATCCAGCCGCAAGGCGTTGGCGGCCACGCCTTCCTCCTCCCTTCCCGCCGCACTGCCGACCGACTCCCTCTCCCCCATCCCCCGACGGCCGCCTCTCTCCCTCACCGACGCGCGGCCGGATCGACCTCGGTCATGGCCGGTGGAGCTCGCCCACGGTCAGCTCCTCCTCCTCCCGCCGTTATCCCCACCGGCCGTCGCGCCGCATGCCCCTCCTCCCATGGAGGAGCAAGGCCGAGCTCCATGGGCCGCCACCTTCTACCCGGTGTGCGGCGACTAGAATCGAGGAGCGGCGCCGCCACCTCCTCCTCTGCTACTCGGCCAGTGCGGGCAGCCTAAGGAGGGCGCAGGCATTTCTCGGCCATGGATCTGGCGCGCCCTTCCTCATCCCTCCACCAGAGCAAGGTGCAAGGACCGGATCAAGCTCATGGCAGAGCAGGCTAGCGACCGGCAGTGGCCCTCGCAACCGGAGGAGGCGAGGTGGCTCAGGGGCTCGCGCGCTGGCAGCGGTGGAGGAGGAGGAGCCCGCGATGAGGAGACCTCTGGCGGCGTTGTAGTACTCAAGGAGGCGAGCTTCCTCCCTCTTCTTCCCCATGGATTGGGCGAGGCAGCGCTCCCTCCCTCCTCTTCTACCCCCCGGCAGCAGCGCGCGTCCTGCGGTGACCCTCCTCTTCTTCCCCGTGGCGGTAGCGTGCGTCCGGGTCGTTGGGGGAGGTGCGCAGGTGGCGGGGCCCATGCTAAGGTGGCACATACCGTGCCTCCTCCACACCCGCTTGCTTTACCAGGTGGACACCGGATCGGGATGGTCCCGATCCGTTTATAGTGTCCCGCTGCGGAGCCAAAACCTGTACAGCGCACTATAAATTGCTGACATGGCATTTACCGTGGGACGATAGCGTGCCCGCTGCAGACAGCCTTAGTTCTGACTCCTCCATCCAGGCGCTCTGACCGCAAGGGCATGACACGACGGAAGAGGGGCTCCATCTCGTGTGGGAGGGGAGGGACACTAGGCCAGTAATGATCTGTGCTGGCATCAAAATTGTATCTGTGCTGGCGGGTTTGACGCCCACCAGCACTCGTGTGCCAGCACAAATGGCCATCTGTGCTGGCGGGCCTCTTAATCAACCGCTAGCACACATGTGGATTTGTGTTGGCGGCTCCTTCTAACGCTCACCAGCACTGATTAATGTACGAAATAAAAAAAATGCTGTCGGTAGCCGCCGTCGCCACTGCAGCCTGCCGCACGACACCGGCGTCCTATACGTGGCCGGAACTCGCCCATGGCTGCCCGTGCCGACCAGCTAGCAACAAAGGCATCGGTCCTCGCCGGCTCTCAACCGTGGCTCCTCCGCCGGCCTCGACCGCACACACGCCGGGCCAGCATAAGCATCTCAACAACAATTAACGATTAACAACAGCAACATCTCAACAGCACACAATATGGATGCCTAGAGCTCGGCCAATCATCACATCTCAACAGCAATCATCGATCGACTACAAAAGAAAAAAATCATAAACACATAAATCGGCGGTGCATACAATGGAAGAGCTTCACATGCCCGGCCAGCAGCAGCACAAGCAGCGTCCCAGCAGCATGCAGTCTGCGTCGGTCCCTCGAGGCTCCTCGTCTGGCCGCCTGCGCCAGCCCCCACGGACTGTAAGAAGAAAGAAGTAAGAGAGAGAGAGCGCGTGCACATAAGGAGAGAAAGAGAGAGAATACCTCAGGCCGCAATGGTCGCCGCTGCCTCCTCCTTGGACAGGTCACCCGCGCCCAGCCATCGTCACCGACGTAGCGAAGGCCGCCCTCACTGCCTAGGCTGTGCTGGCCGCCGCTCCCGCCGGTGGCTCCTCGTGGAGAGATTGGGGGGGAGAGAGAGAGGAGAGGTGAGGAGGGGAAAGATCGAGAGATAAGGGGAGAGAAAGAAGACATGATATAAAAGGAAGAGAGCGCGCAGTTGGAATTTTTGGTTCGGCGCGCACACAAATTTTCACCATCTCAGTGCTGGCGGGCCACATAACTGCCTGCCAGCACATAAATGATCTATGCTGGCGTGCCACATAACTGCCCGCTAGCACATAAATGAAATGTGCTGGTGGGCCACATAATTGCCCGGCCGCCAGCATAGATATCTGTGCTGGCGGGTGGTTAGGTTGCCCGCCAGCACAGACCTTTCCTAATTCCAAGCTCATGAGACAGTAGCAAAGTTTCTGGTTCACACAATCATGAGACAATAGCAAATAATCACCAAACAACACATACTCAAATAACAACACATGCTCGTGAGCATCACAAATATTCACCAAACATCACATACTCACCAAACATCAGAAATAATCACCAAAGATTCTGGTTCGCACAATCTTGCTCAACACAAAATCACCAAGTCTAGCTCACTCTACAACATAATTATTCTCACACAGAGTGCAACACTTTATTTGCCTACCATACTAGCTAGCGCGCCAACTATGACACTAATTTGAAAAAACACGACAGTTGCAATGGCCCACCAGTTGAATCCTCCACCATTGTCTTGATTCTTTTGGATTTCACCAAGCAGGTCACCGATTTGTCCACTCAGTTGTCCATTCTGCATCTTCAAATCACACATCTGCATCTTCAGTTCACAATTTGAAACCTTCAACTCATTAATCTGATTTACTATGTCAGGACTTGCATGGACAGTAGGGGCTGAATGGGGGCTAAGTTTTCAACACCAGAACACTGCATGTTGGGGATAGTCTGATTCAACAATTCAGGATGAGCCTAACTCAACCAGCTCAAGTATGCACCGTGCCCCCACCAATACAATAACAACCCTAATATATCAAGACATAGATGTAGCTAACACATCAGCCCAATGCAAAGACCACGGATGAAATTATATCCAAATGTTCTTGCAGCACTTGTACAAGATATGCCCTCCTCCAGTGCGGAGGCAAATGATGTTTGAGAAACATCTAGGGCAAACCGACAGGGGCAGCCTCTCCTCGCTAGGCACTGACGCGCCACTGGACGTCATGGTACGTACCTTGTTGGTCTGGACGGTGGAGGAGCTGGAAGCCAACGAGGACGTTGGTGACAGCACGAGCGACGGTGCAGACAACACAGGCGGTGCCGACGCAACCTGCTGTGGCGCCGTCGGAGCTAAAAAACGGCGACACGCAAACGCCAGCCGTGATAGGGAGGGCCGTGGCGGCGGCAGAGGGCAGGCGGCGCGCGGCGGATTTATGCAAGCAGCAAAGAGCAAGCGGCGCAGAGCGAGCAAGAAGAAGCAACTAGAGCGCGTCGGCCACTTAAATTACTGAGTTTTCTATGCTAGCGGGCCATCTAAGTGCCCGCCAGCACAGATGGCTAGAGTGCTAGCGCGCCACCTAATAGCCCGCCAGCATAGAGGGGACGATCTGTGCTGTCGGGCGCTAGCCCGAAGGGCCCTGCTGACTTTGTGCTGATGGGCCACAACTTTGCCCGCCAGTGTTCAAAATTACCGCTGCCAGCACAAATCGATTCTGGCGTAGTGGGAGGGGGCCGTGGACGGTGCTGCCGCCATGTCTTCTCCAGCAGACCGTAAGAGGCAGCGTGCTGGTGACGTGAGTATCCTTTCAGTTCAAATATGTGGCACAGTGACTGTACTGAACTACTGATGTTATCCTTTTGGGGTTATCTTCAGATGACACGTCTGGTAGTTCAGTTCAGGTTCACTTTTTGTGGCAAGTTACTAGCCACGTTCATTTTTTTTAACGAACCACACAAGATAGTGCGTGTTTCATTGATATAGCAGAAAAAATATAAGACTACAACCCTGGAAGGCCATAGGCAGGAAAACAAAAAGAAACAGAAAAATAAACAGGTTCCGACCGGTTGGATTGGGACGTCAACACAGTCGAAACCACTCCACTATACAACGAAGGCAAAAGCACAACATAACCGTGGCGGCCATCAACCATCTCCTAACAAAGTAGTCGACATCCAAAGCCCGACCCCATACCGATAGGGAAACTAGATAATGGACCGCACCGCACCGAGTAGACACCGCCATGCAGTATCCATCGCTGAAGTGCCGCTGCAACATCACACACCGCCCGACAGAGTGAAAAACCACTACTATGCCACAATCGATTGGTGCTGGCAGTGCACATTTTGGACGCTGGCGGGCAACGTTGCAGCCCGCCAACAGAGATTCAGCCGGGGCCTTCGAGCTAGCGCCCGCCAGCACAGGTGCCATCTGTGCTGGCGCCCCTCTGTGCTGGCGGGCCGTTATGTTGCCCGCCAGCACTCTAGCCATCAGTGCTGGCGGGCCGTTATGTTGCCCGCCAGCCCTCTAGCCATCTGTATTGGCGGGCCATTATGTTGCCCGCCAACATAGGAAAGTCAATAAGGCGGCTGACGCGCTTTCTTTCTTCTTGTTGCTCTTTGCTCGCTCTGTGCCGCTAGCTTGCTCTTGCTGCTTGTGTAGATCCACCGCGCCGCCCGCCCTCAGCCGCCGCCACGGCCGTCCCTTTCACGTTGGTGTTTGCGCGCCGCCGCTTTTGTTAGCTCCGACGACGGCGTCGCGGCAGGTTGCGTCTGCACCGCCGCTGTTATGTGCGCCGCCGCTCTTGCTGTCGCCAACAACCTCGTCGGCTTCGAGCTCCTCCACCGTCGAGCCCAAGAAGGTCAGTACCATGTCTAGTGGTGGGTCAGTGCCCAGCGAGGAGAGGCTGCCCCTATCAGTTTGCCCTAACTGTGGCGCAAACATCATTTGCATCCGCACCTCGGGAGGGCAAATCTTGTACATGTGCTGCAGGAACATTTGGGTATAGTTTCAATTCGTTGTGCATTAGGCTTATCTGTTAGCTACTCAACTATGTCTTGATATTAGGGCTGTTATTTCGTTGTAGGGAGACGATACATCATGCCGCAAGTATTGGTGGGGACACGGTGCATACTTGACCTGGCTGAGGGTGGCTCATCCTGAATTAGTCCCGGGAAATGCCGCAAGTTCTGTTGTTGGAAACTTAGCCTAGCCATCTCATGCTCCCACTCAGCACCCTGCTACTGTCCACTCCCCCTCCCCCATTCCTGACATTATAAATCAAATTAGTGACTTGAATGTCTCAAAGTTGTGACGTGAAGATGCAGATTTGTGATTTGAAGATGCAGTGTGGACAGCTGAGTGGACAGATTGGCGAAGTGCTTGATGAAATCTGAAAGAACAAAGAAGATGGTGCAGGATTCAACTGGTGGGCAATTGGAAGTCTCGTGGTTTTTCTCATTAGTCTCATAGTTGGCGTGATAGCTAGTAAGAATTAGGCAGTTTGTTGCACTGAATAATTATGTTGTTTGTGTGTTATGCTGCAAGACTTGTTTACTTTGTGTTGAGCAAGATTGTGTGAACCAGTGACTTTGCTATGATGTCATGAGAATGTGTTGTTATATTGAGTTTGTGATGTTTGGTGATTATTTGCAACTGATTTGTGATGCTCATATGAACTTGTGATGATGATCTGAATTGTTTTTGTTATACACTAGATCTGTGCTGGCGGGCCACGTAACAGCCCGCCAGCACAGATGTCAATGATCCGACCGACTGTCGGACCAAACATTTGACCGATCGGATCAATCCATCCGTTGAATCCTCGCACTCATATTCGGATGATATGCCATTGCTCCGATCGGTCCGACTTCAATCGAGATCGGATGATAAAATTGCTCCGATCGGCCGACCAAACGTGTGACCAATCGGATCAATCGATCCGTTAATCCTCGCACTCATATTTGGATGATATGCCATTGCTCCGATCGGTCCTTCTTCAATCCAGATCGGATGATAAAATTGCTCCGATCGGTCCTTTTTCAATCGATTGGATCAATGGATCTGTGCTGGCGGGCCACGTAACCGCCCGCCAGCACATATGTCATCTGTGCTGACGGGCGACCTAACCACCCGCCAGCACAGATATCTATGCTGGCGGGCGGTTAGGTCGACCGCCAGCACTAGTTATGCCCTAAAAGCCGCGAGGTGCTTCTTCTTGAGTGAGCCTTCTCTTTGGACTGTGCCCGAGAGGCGCTCGGGTACAGCTCCAAAATCACCAAATACAGGGGGGAAGGTTTTGATCTTGAATTCCTTGGAGGAGGTGACTCTAAAAGGTAAGTTTGTGACATTTGTACCTTCTTTTTCATGATTAATCAATGTTTTAGAACTTAATTTGTGTTTCTTTTAGAAGAGGACATTCATGGTGTTTTTTCCTCATTTATGAGTCAATTGAGCTAGGATTTGTTTCTATCCTTTACTTGAATGAGTAGATAGACATGATTCAACTACTAGCTAAAAGTTTCAATATGATTTTCTCCAAGGTGGAGCTTAAAAGGACGATCTAGATCTAGATCTAGATCTAAATCTAGCTAGCTAGAAAAAGTAGGAGAGAGAGTTTGAGCTTCATTTTTTTTGTTGTTAGAGCTTGTTTTTTCATCTATAACTATTAGATCTAGTATTTTTTTCTACAACTAAGAGCTTGACTAATATAATTTTGTTATTTGTATTGTTTCATTTATTGTCATTATCTAGAGAAGGTCAAGATGGACAGGGCATGGATGTATTGCATAAAAAGACATTCAGATTATTTTATGTTGGAATTATCCAAGTTTATTGATACCGCGGAAAAGTACGCTAAGAGTAACAAGACAAAGCAAATCCGTTGTCCGTGCTATGACTGCAAAAACAACATAGTATGGGAGAACACGTCTGTCATCAAAACACATTTGATCCAGCGGGGTTTTATGGTTGATTACCAGGTTTGGACACAACATGGTGAGGCACAATTTACCGGTTCCTCATTTGTTGACAATGTCAATGATGCAGTGCCCGCTGCCGTTGGGGAAGAAGCTGATGATGTTGGTGATCATGGTACGATGCATGATGTTGATGAGTATGGTGATCGGAATGGTGATTTGCCGCAGGCTCAAGAAGAAGAGGAACATGATACTGATATGGAGGAAATGTTGTGTCATATTGAACCGAAAGTGTTGTTAGGCAGTGCTAAAGGCTTCGAGCACTTCGAGACTCTCAAGAAGGCTGCAAAGGACCGTATATATGAGGGTTCTGGGAAAGAGTGGACAGTCTTGCGTTTCGTGCTTCATCTTATAATCCTTAAGGCTAAGTTCGGATGGTCGGATAACAGTTTTAATGGTCTTCTTAGTCTTCTTGGTCAATTGCTTCCGCAGCCAAACTTTGTTCCCAAAAACACGTATGAAGCAAAGAAGCTTATCAATCCACTAAAAATGAGCGCGCAAAGAATACATGCTTGTCCAAACCATTGCATACTATACCGCGGTGACTATGCAACATTGACTAAGTGCCCAAATTGTCAGGCTAGCCGTTACAAAAATAATGCCAATTTTAGTGATGACGGTGTCGGATCCACCATAGGGGATAAAAGGAAGAGAAAAGCAAAGCAAAGTGCATGCTGTCAAGTAGAGGACGAGACTTGTATCGGTACTGAAATAGGTCAACGCAAAATTCCTGCCTTGGTGACGTGGTACCTACCAGTGGTTGACCACCTGAAACGTTTGTTCTCAAATCCGAAGACTGCTGAACTAATGACCTGGCATGACACTCGAACCATAAAAAATGATGGAAAACTGCGACACCCATCCGATGCTCACCAGTGGAAGACTTTCGATGCCAACCATGAACTATTTGGAAAAGAAAAATGGAATGTACGGTTCGCATTGAGTACTGATGGGATGAATCCATTTGGTGAGAGAAGCAGCACACATAGCACGTGGCCAGTGTTGCTGACCATATTCAACCTTCCGCCATGGCTATGTCACAAGCGCAAGTACCTTGTCCTAACCATTCTCATATCAGGCCCAAAGCAACCAGTCATTGACATAGATGTTTTTCTTGAGCCATTGCTTATAGATATGCAAAAGTTATGGAACGATGGGGTTAGGATGTGGGATGAATATCGGCAGGAGCACTTCACACTAAGGGCAATTATTTTTGTTACCATCAATGATTATCCTGCCCTATTTGCCCTACTTGGACAAATAAAAGGAAAGACGGCATGTGTTGTATGTGTGGATAAAACAGCATCTTTGTATCTTCCGGGATCTATGAAGACGGTCTACATGCGGCACAGACGTTTCTTAATGCGTACGCACAAATAGCGAAAGATGAAGGACAAATTTGATGGCACCATTGAGAAAGATGAAGCTCCTGAAGCCGTTACAGGAGAAATGGTGTGTGAAATGTGCCAGAATGTCATGTACAAACCCGGAAAGAAGTCAACACCCGGACCCAGTGTCAAAAAGAAGAGAAAGAGAAAGAAAAAGAATACGAATGATGAAACTCAAGAAGTCGTCAAGGTGCCATTCAAAAAGATGTCTATCTTCTTCAAGTATTCGCCATACTAGAAGGAGTTGACGATACGCCATGCGATTGATGGAATGCATCTAGAGAAAAATGTTTTTGTTAGCACCATCGGTTTTTTGGGGTTAACTGGGAAGATAAGGGATGGATTGAAAACACGCAAGGATTTGGTCGCACTCGGAATCAGAACAGATCTCCATCCAATACTCATAATTGGAAAACAATATCTTCCCCCGGCTAGTTACAACCTCACACCTGATGAAAAAACTGCGGTGTGCAAGTGCTTCAGCGGATTGAAAGTGTAACATCCCGCAAATTTGCAGTCTGTTACTTGTATGAAAAATCCGGATTTCAAAAATTTTTGTGTGAATTGTTGTGAGCCATGAATTAATTTACAACTTAAGTTAAATGCTCTCTCTAAAATTCCTAGTAATTAAATTGTGCATAAAATATTTTCCATATCATGCATGAGTGATTTGGATTTTATCCAGGAATTGTTCATTTGGATTTATTTGAATTTGTCGAGTGTAGTTTATATTTGAAATCTTCTTTCAATATAAACTAAAGCCTAACCCCTAACAACTAACTTGGGCCAGCCAACCCCAAGCCAAGTCCAATCCTGCCCGTTAGACTCCTAAACCAGTCTAACCCCAGCCACCCCTCGGCCCAGCCGAGACCACCTCCCTTCCTTTCTTCGCGGAGTCCATCTTTCCACCTTCAGCTCCTCCCGTAAACCACCTCAACCCCTGGCCCTTTCCCCTCTCCTCTTTTTCTTCGGCCCAGTGCGGCCCGTAAAGCCGCCGGCCCACCATCACCTACCGCACCCCTCTCCTTTCCTCGCTGACATGTGGGACCCGCCTACCGGCGTCGTCCCCTGTTCCTCTTCTCCACCCAGCGCCGCGCGCCCTCTCTCTCTTTCGGCCGCCGTCGCTTTATCCTCTTTCGCCCCAACGTCGTCAGCCTCCCGTTGCTTTTCCCCGCGCTCACCTGACCGCGTGCACATCACGCGCGCGCCCAAGATGCTGCCGCGGCCGCCAAGCCCCCGTCGCTTTCTCGCCTGGCCCGCAGCCACGCCCGCGAGCCCTCGCGTGCCTCCGACGCCACCTCGCGATGGCCGTCCACGCGTCCCGGCCCGGACGTCGAGAGCTGCTGGCCGTCCATCGCGTGAGCCCTAGCTGCCTCTCCTTTATAACCCGTGGCCGCCTCCCTTCTCCACCAAGTCCAGCCGCCTCTGCTCCCTTTCCCCTTGCGCCGCCACCTGGGGGAAAACCCCAATTCCTTCACCGCAGCACCGTAGTAGCCGTCCGCGAGGAGGAGGAACCGGAGAAGAAGGGGAGGAGCAAAGGAGGAAAAGACGACGCCGCCCGCGACGCGAAGACCACGACGCCGCCGCCGAAGTGCCGCCGCCGCGACTTCCCGGAGCAAGAAGCCGACGACGCCACAAGCAAACGATCCATGTCGCAGTTCTTCTTCCACTACACCGGCCGCCGCTGTCTTCTTCCTTCGTCGCCGAGCCCGCCTCTGTTCCACTCCTTCACGGCCGTCGGTGAGCACCCCACCGGCCATTCCTTTCCTCACCTCCTTGCTGTCCGGCCTGGCTGTTGCCCGCCGATGAGACCCCCGTAGCCTAGGGAGCCCTTCCCCTTGTGAGCGCGCCTTCGAGCCGCTATCTTCCTTGCAGGAGCCCATCGCGGCCGCCGGCCATTCACGCACGCACGCGCGCCTCGCCATGGTCGTGTTGCGGGCGTCACGAACGCGCCCGGTGTCCACGCACGAGGCACGACCTCTCCACGCCGACTGGCCCCTGCCCGCTCCTGGCCCTTCATGGCCTCGTGGCAAGCAGGGATGAGCAGCCGACCCGCCGGCCGTTTCCACGGCCCGGCAATAGCCGGCACACGCAGTGTCGCCACGGCCGCTGCGACGTGCGCACGAGCTTGGACGCCGTCATCGAACCCCAAACCACCACCTTGAGCGGTGAACGCCGCTTTGCGGCATTCCGTCGAGCACTCACCTTGCACCCTGTCCCCGGCGTAGATCTTGCCCTAGCTAACCCTAGGATCCAAGCCGTGAGCTCGTTCACCCTTGAACACGCGTCCCACGCCGTTTGGCACCGATTCCGGGCCTTATCGCCGGGATTGGCCAGGGATGAGCCGCGTCGGCGTCGCCTCCGCCGCCGCGTCGCGCTCCGCCGCACTGAAGCTGCCGCCCTGTGCGCTTCCGCGCTCGCGCGCGCAAGCTTGTGCCCCGCCGACGCCGCCTTGATCTCTCTAGCCGAGCCTAGACCCGCGCCGTCCTAGGCCCCGCCGCAGGAACACCGCCGGGCTTCCCCGGTGTGCACCAAGCGCCGCTGTCGCCGCCGCGCCTTGCGCGCCACCGCCGCAGGCCAAAGGCCGGGCCTTTAGACCTTGGCGCACCCACCGTAGCCGTGCGAGCCCTTTGGGCATGAACAAGTTGAGCGGGGATGCGCCTTTGCGCACACCCCGAACGCACGCCAGCGCCGCTCGTGCGCCGCCCGCGCGACCTCGACGCTCCAGCCGTTTTCGCCGGGGTTGATCATGCTGGTCATGCTCGCCGTGCAGTTTCAGGCCCTAGGCGGCGAGTTCGCGCTCGAACCGAGCTCTAGCGCTGCCGGACGGGCCATCTCCGGTGAGTTTCCTCTGCCTGCACGGCGGAGCGGAGGGGGAGAAGGCAGCGCCGCCGCCGGGCCACGCGTCGCTCCTGGACTCGAGCCGCACAACCACCCCCACCGAGACCAGCCACACCGGATCACCCCCGCCACACCGAATCCTGTGCTCCCGGCCCATGGTGGACCGCAGACCTGGCCCGCGGTGGACCTTGTCCATGCAGCCAGCAGCTCCGCCTGTGCCACGTGCCGTCGCCTTGCGCGAGCCGCACGGCTGGCCACACCGCGCCCGGCCGCACCGTGATTCCCTGTGGCCGCCGACGTCAGCCATGACGTCAGCAGGCCGCCGGCCTCTTTCCAGCCGAGCCCTGCAGTTTTACAATAAAACCCTCGATCTTCCTTTTAATCACAGATCCACCCTTCCACCATTGGTCCTTTTACGAGAAACCCCCTGGCGGGATTATTTGCACTTTAGCCCCTGTGCTTTTGCAGATACACCCTTGGGTTTTCTCTTAATCACAGAAAGGCCCTTCGACCTGACTGCTGGGGCCCACGGTTTGACCGTTGACCTGGTCAACGTTGACCGGTCAACGCTGACGTCATCCGGGCCCATGATGACGTCAGCACAGGCCCACTTTTTGCAGTTAGGCCCCTGAACTTTTCTGAAATTACATACAGGTCCCTAGCAATTTACAAACAGGTCCCTGGACTCTTACAAATAGGTCCTTCCACTTCTATCTTTTTACAGAAAGGTCCCTGTCCGCCCCTTTTACCTTTTAAACCCCTTGTTCTTTTGCATCAAGGCCCCTAACCTTTTCCATATTCGCAACCAGGCCCTACCACCTTGACAATCTTGCAAGGAACCCCCTGTAGTTTTAAGAAAGAGTTTATTCTTTAATAAATTCTTTTTCTTAATATCTATAAAGGGTTAAACCTTAGAAAATTCATATCTTTTCCGTCCTATCTCCGATCGACGTGAAACCAGTTGCGTTAGGTTCCTAATTTCGAGCCCGTCCTCCCAGACCTAGCCAAGTGGCGCCCGCGTCTTAATCACGCGACCGCCACGTGGACAACTTGTTCGTGACCCGTCAGACAGTGGCTCCACTTGTGGGACCCACTGACTGATAGCCCGGACCCACCTGACCGATGGGGCCCGCGTGTTGACACGTGGGACCAGATAGCCGTTAACCCGTCAGTCTTGCCCTGTTGACCCTAGTTTGACCCATTGACCAACGTCGTGACCCTCTGCCCGTTGACTTAGTCAACTTTGACCAAGTCAATAATGACATCACCAGAGCCCGTGATGATGTCATCAACCCAGACCGTTGCCTCCGCCTGCTCGACGCGCGGTTTAACCCCGAGCCGATGACTGACACCTCTGAGCTGCTAACTTGTGTCTAACTTTTATTCCTTTTTCTGGAATGATTTATAAATCCCAAAAATGGATTTAAACTTCGGAAATTCATAATAAATCAACCATAGCTCAGAAAAATATGAAACCAGTTTCAGTATTTTTCTAAAATCATGACGAACATGATAGAGTAGAGTTTGTTGTTATTTGGATCTCTCTTGGTTCTCATTTGGAGTTCTATTGCTAGTAGTTGCCGTTGTTTATTTATATATCCGTATATTAGGATCCCCGGAGGACCCGGACTACTTCGACTACTTCGGCGACGTCGACTACGCTGAAGTGAAGACATAAAGGACCATGCTCCAGGTTCACGCCCATCCTGATTCTTTGCCCTATTAGGCATTGCTGAGTAGAATGCTAGCGCTTTGCTTATTACATGATGATGATGATTGAGCCATGCATAGCCTGTTTATATATATCCTGATTCCTTGATTGCATACTACACTATATATATGATTGCTATGCTGCTGCTTGCATGTGTGTGGGATAATGTGGATTAGGATTCTTGGCGTGTGTGGGGATAGAACCGGCAGGAGAAGGTGTTTTTGGGATACTTGGCGGGGGCGAGCATTTTATAACAACTCGATCTTTGATCGAGGTGCCGGGAGACCCCTGCTCTCGAGGCCACACTGTGCTTGTGTCGGGTACACAGATGTATGATAGGAGCATAGGAGTTTGGCGGCGGTACCCATAGTGGGTACTGCGATCTGCGTTCCTCTGCGGGGGACACGCCTTTTGGACGATGACGCTCGCCCCAGTCTGAAACCGAGTGGGGTAACTTTATCTGGGCCCCACGTACTTACCGCTTACCCATATGAACGGGTTCCAGCCTTCCTAGCTAGCATGATGCCTGCACTGCGAGAAGATCAGGTGGATGGTGTACGGAAACGGGAGAGACCGTTTCCCCGAAGGACTATGGCCCCGTCTGGCCCTACGAGGGAGAGTTCGACACAGCTTCCGAAGTATTGGATTGCAAGCCGATGGATCGAGACAGGAAGGGCAGGCGGGCATCGTTGCGGTTAGGGTCTGTGCTATGGGTTGTGTCTCAGGTCGGCTAGCTACCGATCGCAGCCCGAGTGGGTACAGTTGTACAAGCTCTGCAGAGTCTAGAATCTATATGTATAGCCGCGTCCTCGGTATGGACATTGCCCATTTTCCCTGTTACCTCTCATATTTTGGAATCTTCTACCTCCCCCTTTATTAGCCAGTTTGAGAGTGATTAAGGTTCGCAGCTACGGACGGGGAGAAGGGAAGCTTGCTCCCTTTCCTTTAGGATCCGGTCGTAGTTGGTGAGGTGCGAGGGGAGGGAGCTCTCGCATCGACTTAGACGAGTGTGGAGATGGAGACGGGAGTCCGGTGTGCCGGATAGCCCGATGTGATGTGAGGTGGGATTGGATGGATATATTGGAGATTTATATTTATACTTTTGCTGCTGCATAGGAAACCTCTGCCTTTCCTTGAACTACTTTTATACCTTTAGATTATAGGCCACTTAAAGCTTGCATACAGATGGTGACGTGAACCTATCCCACTCCTTGGGGATAGTTTGTGAGCATGCAGGATAGAACTTGAAGTCAAGTCCGATGTTTGAAGAAGGGTTGTGTGCTTCGCTCAAGTTGCCTGTGGTGTTGATCGAAGATGAAGACTTGAAGCCTAGCTACCGCTACGCAGGATTTCCGCTTGTTGCTTAGCCCAACGGGCTTGTACTTTATTCGTATTTCCATAATGGTATGGATGTAAATCTCTTCTATGTAATCTAAATTCGTTGTATGGATATGATATTATGCTGAGATGAGTTCTGTACGTGATAGCTACTGATCCAGGGACTATCACAATGGTACAGGGAGTCGGATTTTCGATTACGAAAATCCGGGTCGTCACAGAAAGTGCCTACTGGTTTCTCATCAAATACCAGATCACTAGTTTCAATGAAAGATCTCACAATTAGTGACTATAACTCTCATGATTGTCATGTGATGATTTCAGTGTTTCTTGCTATTGCAATCCGAGCTATCAAACCGGTATTCGTGAAGATGGTTATCACACGGATGTGTTATTTCTTTAACACGATCCCTCTGAAAGTGGTCAATTGTTTAGAATTGGCTAGACATCAGCTATTTGTGGTCGAAACTCAGGCACAACTCGAGATGTGCTTCCCTCCATCCTTTTTTGATATCATGGAGCATGTCATGATCCACATGGTCAATCAGATAATGGAATTAGGGCCTATGTACTTCCATCAGATGTGAACATATGAATGGTTCATGTCCACTCTCAATGGGTATGTGAGAAACAGCGCATTCCCGGAGGGTTCTATGATGGAAAGCTACCATACAGAAGAGAGTATTGATTACTACATAGATTACATAAAAGATAAGAGTGTCATTGGATTACCGGTATCTCGTCATGAGGGGAGGTTGTCCGGAAGGGGAACCATTGGAAAGAAAAGATTCGTCGATAGCGACAACAAAGAGTTGGAGAAAGCCCATTCTAGTATTCTACAACAACTCACATTAGTGGAGCCCTACATCGAAGAACACATAAATGAGATTCAGTCAGAAAGTAATGGTGGTCGCTCATAGGATTAGATCATCAAGGAGCACAAGCGGCGTTTCTCCTCATGGTTTCGGGACCATGAACGACACCAATTTGAAGGGAATTCAACAGATGAAAGAACATTAGCGAGGTTGGCTTTAGGACCATCAAGCAATGTCACATCATGGCAAGCATATGAAATTAATGGGTACACATTTTACACCAATGAAAAGGACAACAAGAGTGTGGCATACCAAAATAGTGGTGTTCACATAGAGGCTATTGACACATCTGGGCAAACCGTAACTTACTACGGTTTCATAGAGGAAATATGGGAACTTGACTATGGAGAGAATATTCGGTTCCTTGTTTTTCGGTGCAAATGGGTCAAACACCCGATGGGGGTTACATTGGACAACTATGGGTTTACACTTGTGAATCTCGACAACGTTGGTTATAAAGATGACCCTTGGGTGATCGCCGATCGTGTTGCACAGGTATTCTACATAACAGACCCCGCAAATGCAAAGAAACACATTGTTATATCCAGGAAACAAAGGATTCTTGGAGTAGATGGTGTAGAGGACGTTGAGGATTACAATCAGTACAAAGAATTGCAAGTGTTCAAAGAGCTAGAAACCAAGATCAAGAAAATAGAAGGAAGCATAGACAAGTCCGAGAATCCATGGGCACACATGGATTGTGAAGGTAGATTTGTTAAAGGATAAACAGATGAAGGAAGCATGTATTTTTAGTAACTATATATGTTGAGACTCCATGGCAGTTATATATGTTGTAAGAATATGTACTTTTAGTAACTATGTTGGGACTCCATGGGCAGTTATTATTAATTAACTATGTGAAGCAAGAACATGAATCATCCCTGATCAATATAAAAAAATATGCATGACCATAACAAATAAATATTTGGCATATGTCCTTCACATATCATAACATACCGTAAAACTCTACCAAAGTTCCAAGCTATAGTGATATGTGAAGGATCTTTGCTAAATATTAATGTGTTATGGCCACAGATAATTTTTATATGAACCATTGAGGACCCGGTGTGTCCGAGGACCGGTGGATGGTCGCTTCCTGGTGTGATGAGTGATTGACAACGTGGTGTGGATTGACGTTTCCCTTGGCTCAAGTATTGCAGGTGTAGAATGCGGCTTGGTTGCATTGGTGCAGGTGAAGAACAAGCGCGAAAGGTCTTAGCCATGGCGGCCTCCGAGGAGCGGAGAGACAAGTAGGCTTGGTTCGAGGGACCCGATGGCCGGTGGATCAAGTGCGGTTCACATGCTGGCAAGAACGAGCAAGGGGACGTGGTTCCGGTGCGAGGTAGCGGCTCACAACCGAAGCTCGTACGCGGACGAGAAGCCGGCGCAAGGTGGCGGCTAACAACCGAAGTTTGCGCGCGGGGTTTGGTGATTTGGCCACAAAATCATCGGTGGATGGTTTCCCTTGGTTTGGGCCTCAAAACCAAGGACCGAGGACTCGACGAGGCGGACTTGGGCAGCTGGGCCTGGTTGGGCTGACAGGGGCGGTTTAACCGCCCCCCAGGGCCGGTTTAACCGCCCCCCCTGGGCTGGCCCAAGAACGGCGTCGAGGAGCTTCGATCCGGAGGACACGCGGCGTGACTGCAAGGCTTGCGTCGGAGGGAAGCTAGCTTGCAGTGGAAGGTGCCCGAGCCGGAAAATATCTGAAGACCAAATGTCAAATTTGCCCCTGAGGGGTATGTATCACTTAGGGGTAGTTTAGTCTTTAGGACACCACCACTTGGACTACTAATACGCCCCTTCAGGGCTGGTGGCTGTTATCTCTCTAGTTATCTCTTTAGGTTTCACTTTGAACTTGTTTTCTCCTTCATCCCCTCCACCTAGAACTACTTCGAATCATTCCTAGTTTGTATAGGTGAATTCATGGTTATGTGATTGAGTTTGTGCTGCTCATCTTTGTGCCATGATTTGATTTCCCGAGCTCCCTTTCCTTTTTCTATTTTCGTGGGTATTTTCGGAGCTATTTTTGGGGGATTTTCGTTCTTCTTATTCCCGAGCGTTTTCTCTCGGATTTCTTTGGGGGATTCACGTATGAGTGCCTTGTGCCTCTTTTGCTGGTGATCCTTTGCCCCCAAACGCCGAGAATCGCTCTGGATTTGAGATTTTCGGGATGAACTCGAGGTCATGGTGTTCTTCGCGAGATCTGCGATTCCGGGAGTTGTACTGAGTTAGAGGCCGAGATCTTTTGGGAAAACACTCCACTGGAGGTCTAGATCATCTGACCAAAATCTCGCCTCAAGAGCTCAAGCGGTTTGGGAGATCCACTTTTGTTTTGACTTTTTCCCGAGGCTCCCAGGCCCGGGCGGTTTAACCGCCCCCCCTGGCCGGTTTAACCGCCCCCCCCTGGGTGTGTTAGATCGAGCCGAGTTTCGGGTCGTTTTGGTGTTCGTTTCGATTGGTTCGAGTTCCGCTGCTCGTTTCTTGCTCCTAGGGTCAGTAGCTTGACAGTGGCTACGTGATCTTGGCAAGATTGCTCTCGGAGGTTTCGGAGTTGGTTTGGGAGAATAGCCGGATTGTTTGGAAAGATTTTTTATCGGCTCCCATTCACTCCCCCCCCCCTCTCTGGTCGCCGTTTCGGTCCTTCAATTGGTATCAGAGCCGGTTACGGGTCTTTGCGACTCTAACCAGT